>CAUYRH010069946.1:0-59001 GCA_963574655.1 Perodicticus potto
TAAATTGTTGGATTTCCTTGCCTGTATATTTGTTTTATATTTTTTCAAACCTTGTACATTTTTTTATGTTGTCAGTGGGGGGGGGGGGGGGGCATGTGATGTAATTCAGAGCTGCTGTCTACACTAACCTCTGATCTGGCCCCCAGCCTTTGTCCACAAAAGAGTAGGCATGGCCCACCTCTGTCCCTGGTGGCCTGCTCTGGATCCCCCACAGCCTTCAGCCACACCTGGCCCTGTATTCCCTGATATACAGGAGTCTTGGGCCTAGGCTGGGGGCAGGATAGGTG
The DNA here is from genome assembly GCA_963574655.1 of Perodicticus potto. Lineage (NCBI taxonomy): Eukaryota > Metazoa > Chordata > Mammalia > Primates > Lorisidae > Perodicticus > Perodicticus potto. The sequence goes on from CAUYRH010069946.1 coordinate 288, forward strand.
GGGGGCACCTGGGCAGTTCCATCCACCCACACATATCTCAGCTTTAGAAGTCCAACTTGTGGTGCTTCCCCGGCAGTCATGCTGCTGCCGCTCTCCACCCCTGCCTGATCATCACTTCCCATTTCAACGGCAATCTTGTTTCCACCCACGCCAGGCAGCAGCCCAATTCCTTAGGCGGCCAGGGAGGGGGCTGCGTGGGCTGGCGTTAGCTTCCCTCCTCCAGCAGCCTCTAATCTTCTTGTCCACAGACAGATCTGCTGGGAAATCGCAGGGCTGTGAGTGTGAGGGGCAGCTCAGCCCGGCTGTGGGCTAAAAAGCTCGCAAACTCTCGTTCTCCTTAGAACAGACAGAGTTTGGCACTGGGGTTGGACCAAGAATCGAATGAGGCTCCACTTCAAGGGGCAGCCACTTTGAAAGGATAGAAGGGGGGTTGTGGGAACAGCCAAAGAACTGGCTTTTACTAGCACTGTGCAATGATGCCCCAGTTTCTCTTAGGCTCTGGGATCTACATTTGAAGCTGATGGAGAACTGACCCCAAAGTGGCCTGTGCTGTCCTAGCTGAGTAAAGTATATGGGAGGAGAAAGCAGGCAGGTTGAAGAAAGGCTCTGAATTTTCACCCCACAGAAGGCTTATTATGAGCTGATGCAACTCTTGAGCTGCCCATGACAGAGACATATAGCTATAGCAGGAGCCATACTACTGCAGGTATGATGTCCAAGCATGTGTGGGCCACCTGTATAGCCAGGAATGTGGCTTCATGTCCACAGTGGACACTGACTTCTGCCTGAACCACTGAGTCACTTCTACCTTGCCACTTCCTAAAGCTCCTTCACACTGGAAAGATACAAGGCAAGATGCACCTACCTGAAAGGGGTGGCCTTGCAGAAATCAAAGGCAGACACAGGAACAAAGGTGTGAGCCCCGCATTAAGGGACAGAAAGGACTCCAACCACAGCTGCTCAGGACAACATGTAAAGCTCCTACAGGTTCCCACCTCATCTGGACCACCATCTGTCTGTACCTGTGCTTTGCTCACTCTGTTCCTTCGCTCCTTAGAATTACCTGTCATCAAATCAGTTCCAAACCCTTCTCTAGGAAGCCTTCCATGATGTCCCTAGCTGAAGGGGAATAGCACCCATGGGTCCATATCACTCTGACCAGTCTGAGAGTTGTTATTTCTGGCCTGTTTGATCTCCTCACATTCCCAGCCTCTCAAGAGGGTGAGCAGAGTCAGGGCTGGTGCTGGGCCACATTTACTTGTCTGTGCCCAACAGCATTAGGCACAATGTTTTGCATGCAACAGGGGTTCACCAAATGTTGATTAAGTTGAATTGAAAAACCTTGTGAAAATTCACTGATAATAAATGACAATAAAATAATGGGTAGAAGAGTAAATAAAATACATAAATGAATAAAAACAAGTAAATAATGAATAAATAGGTAAATTAGTGGATGAATGAATAAAAGAACAAACTTCAATGAAGAATGATGGATGGAGCAGTGAGTGCATGTATGATAGGTGGGTAGATAGGAGATGAGTAGAATTGGTAATGAGTAAATGGATGGGTGGGTTGATAGATGGAAGGGTGAAATAATGTGTGGAGAGGTATGAATGAATGTGTGAGTGGGCAGATGAGTGAAAAATGACATAGGGATGGATAGGTGGTTATATGTGTATATGTCCATGAATGAATGGGGGTTGATGAATGGGTGGTTGATGGACAGATAAAAAGATGGTTGATGAATAAATGGATGGATAGATGAGTGAATGAGTAGATGGGGGTGGATAGATGGTTGACTAGAGAACTTGGGCATGAAATAAAACTGTTTTCTCTCTTTTCGTTTTTACTGTCCTGAATATGGACATTTGGTCTAGATTTTAACCTTCAATATAGTTTAAGATTGGCCTCTAACTATGAAGTCTGATAGAGTTTGGATCACGCATTCTTGAAATGCTTATTTTAAAATATACGTGGATAAATGGATGGGAAGATTGGTAACAACCAATCCTTCAGATTGATGAAAAGGTGGGTTGGTTGGTGGCTAGGTAATTTAAGAGTGGCTTGATGGTTATATAAATACATGCAAGGTCTGGCCTGGTTAGTACTTGGATGGGAGATAAATAAATATATGAATAAGCATACAGATGAAAGAATGGGTAAATAAATAGATGGATTGTTGATAAGTGCATAGTTAGATAGATAATTGGGTATATAGGTGGGTGGATGAATGAATGTGTATATAGACAGATGGAAGGATAAGTAAATGAGTAAACAGAACTGTGATGGGTAGGTCCAGAACAGATGTATGGATGAGAGATTGATGTGCGGATGGAAGATCTGATGGATTGCTGGGTGAGGGAGTAGATGGAAGAAAGGGTAAGTGAGTATGTGACTGGGTGGGTGGGTAGCTGGGTGGAGGAATGGATGGGTGGGTGAAGGTATGGGTGTGAGCACCTTGGCTGACTCACCACAAGGTTGCCAATGACCATGACAAGCAAGAAGACTAGCAGACACAATGATTGCCCAGACACCTCCATGCAGTCCCACATGGTCTCAATCCACTCGCCACAGAGGATTCGGAAAATGATGAGAAAGGCATGGAAGAAGTCCATCATGTGCCAGCGAGGCAGCAGGCCTGAGTCACTGATGCGGTGCCTCTGCTCTGAGTAGTTCTTGCCAAACAGCTGCATGCCCACCACAGCAAAGATGAACACGATGATGGCTAGCACCAGCGTTAAGTTCCCCAGTGCCCCCACTGAGTTCCCAATGATCTTAATGAGCGTGTTCAGGGTGGGCCATGATTTGGCCAGCTTGAAGACCCGCAGCTGGAGGAGGAAAAGAAAGGGTCCTTGTGAGGGGCTCTTGTTTCTGATGCCCATGGATATCCCTACCCTCCCCAGCTCCTGCCTAAAAGCTCAGGGAGCTCTTGGAGGTCACTGACACCTGTTTTCCCCATTTCTCCAAGAGCAGGCACTACTGTTTTTCTCTGCAGCCTGAGGCAGCTTCCCTGGGCACTGCTGTGGGAGTCAGGTCAACACCTTTAGCTTCATCTCCCCAACTCAGCTCTTCTCTGTTTTCATACCGGCCTCCTACTTGCCTTGGTCTCACAAGAACTCTGAGTTAGATTCTTCCAGCATCAAATGCCCTTCTTGTTTTTGACCTATCCTTCAGACCCAGCTTCAACTATTAAATAGCTTTGACTTACCCAATTGCCTCCATCTTTCTCTGCTCTCATTTATCACTGAAAGAAGACAGGTGCTTAACACTTATTTAATGCCTACTATGTGCTAGGCCTTGTGCTTAGGATGGATTAAGTCATTAAAAGACTCTCAATAACTGCACGATGTTGGCACTAATGCCTCATTTGATAGATGAAGTCAACATTTAAAGGTGGAGTAATTTGTCTAAGTCTCTTGACTCACAGCATTGGAGTCAGGATTAGAACCCACAGCCTTGACTTTCCCTACCGCTCCCACCATCCTGCCCTTCTACACCCTCCCAGGGGAGCAAAACACAGTGCTTAGGACCTTCTTCAAAAAGTCTTCCCTGGCCACACCTCCAGCCCTATGTTTGGAATTCTCAGGCATTTTGAGTTCCAAGTGTGGTCCACAGACCAGGAGCTTTGACAGCACCTCAGACCTGCCATTTTAAGAAGATCCCCAGGTGATTCGTGTGCACATTAAAGTTTTAAAAATGCTGATCCAGAAACCAGCAGGCAGAACCTTGCATGAGCAGTGAGCAAACCTGCCATATGGCTGTGGGAAATTTGTTTCACCTTTCTTAGTCTCCTCATCTGTGAAATGGAGATGTGGGTATTACTAGCTCCACTCCTGGATCCTTTAAGGACTAAAGAGATCATTGTGGCTTTGCGAACCATCAGAATGGCCACCTAAACTGCTCCTGTGGAGGGATGTCTCCTGTTCAGTCACTCTCTGCCCCCCACCCCACCAGTACTGGGTGGGCACCCAGGGGCACCTAGCAAATGGCTGTTGGGTGAAGGCATGGCAGATCTAAGTAGGGGTGGCTGCTGACCTTATGGGGGGGTGTTCCCAGCCCTGTCCTGCACCCCCTCCCTCCATAGTGGGTCCAGCCAGGTACCAGGCGGAAGGAGCGCAGCACTGACAAGTTATTCATGCGGGACAGTCCCAGCTCCATGAGGCTAAGGATGACGATGATGCTGTCGAAGATGTTCCAGCCCTGTTGGAAGTAGTAGTAGGGGTCGAGAGCAATGATCTTGAAGGTCATCTCTGCTGTGAAAATCCCTGTGAAGACCTGAGGAGGGAGCAGGAATTAGGAGTTCCTGACATCTGGTTTCGAAAGACCCTCTGGCCAGTAAGGGCATCCCTGCCTCTTGCCTCCTGCTCCACAGTGTCTCCCCACTAGGTTGCCAGTGCTGACTGCACCCAGGCTCTCCATGGGGACTTGCTCGGCAATGGCCCAGGTCCTTCTCCAGCCCTCTAGGCTGCTCACCAAGCACACCACCTGCCTGGCCTTAACAGCCTAGGCCATTGTGGGCTCCTAGATTAATGGCTCTAGGAGACACCTGACATGGAGATGGGTGGTGACGTGACTCAGCGCTATACTCCTTCTAGGCCATGTCTCCATATGAAGTGTCTTCATTCTACACGTGCCAAATCCCCACTTCCCCACAAATACTCATGGCTTTCCTGACTCTAGGCTTGGCACATGCTACTCCTACTTCTTGGAATGCCCTCCCTCCTTGTCCACATGTTTCACTCTTTCCGTTGTAAGAATAATCAGCCACCATTTCTCAAGACGCAATGTGCCAAAGACGCGATGTGATTCCTGGGCTAGAATGCTTTGCATCGGTTCTTTCTTTGGATCTGTTCAAAACTCTAGGAGGAAAGTAGCACTGTCTATGACACCGAAGGTTAAGTAACTTGTCTAGGGTCACGTAGCTAGTGAGTTTGAGAATGAGATGAACTCAGTGCTATCCTTTAAGACTGTGGTTCTCAACCTTCTTAATGCCACGGCCCTTTAATACAGTTCCTGTGGGTCATGACCCACAGGTTGAGAACTGCTGCTTTAAGACTTAGGGCAACCCTCTCTCCCTTCTGGAAACATTCCTGAGTGTCCAATGACTGAGCTTCCCCTGGATCAATGACTCAGGAGCTGCCCAGCTTCAGTCAACAGAGCTCTGTGGTCAAGGAGCCCACAGTGTGGTAGGCCAGGCAGCTGTGACCACAGCCAGCTGCCCTTCAGTGTGCCCACTGCTGTGACAGAACACCCAGAGGGTGGGTGTACTCTTCAGAGCTATTTGGGACACCCATAGTGCTGCTACTCATTTCTGGAGAGTGGAGCTCAGGAAAGGCTCTGCACCTCACTTTGTCCAGGTTCCCAGCTAATTTGGTGGCAAGATAGCAGGGATCAGGCAAAGCTAGGTGTCAGTGGAAAAAAAAAAAGATAGAAAAGACTCTTGAGGAAGGTCTTTTGGGTAGTGATAAACAGAAGTTTCTTTGGGAATAGCAGAATTATCTGGAAACTCTTTAGAAATGCAGAACCTTCGAAGACCCCTAATCTGCTGAATCAGAATCTGCATTTTGACTAGTGAAGTTTGAGAAATGCCATTTTTGAGCTTGAGTTCTCAAATTTGGTGCACTCTGGAATCATCTAGGAAGCTTTCCAAACACCGATGCCTGAGTCCCATTGGAGATTCTGGTTAAATTAGAGTAGAGTGCAGCTCAGCTTTGGAGATTAAAAAAAAACTTCCGGGTGGCGTCTATGGCTCAAAGGAGTAGTGCACCGGCCCCATATGCCTGAAGTGGCGAGTTCAAATCCAGCCCTGGCCAAAAAAAACTGAAAAAAAAAAAAACAAAACCCCCCAAACCCCCCTCAAAACAAAAAACTTCCCACATTCTTCTAATGTGCAGCTAAGCTTGTGAAGTATGTAAATTTTGACAACAGATATCCTCCTTCCAAAGGCTCACTCCAGGCTTTTGAAGGCCATATAGATCAAAGTTCAATGGTTTAAGATGTGTAGAGAAAGGCAGTCTGACCCTGAGGTCCAAAGCAGGGTGAGCTGTTGTGTGATCCTGGGCCAGTTTCTTCATCTCTCTGAGCCTTGAGTGTTCTTATCCATAACATGGAGATAATAATAACTCCATAGGAGGCTTCTAAGAGTTAGAGCTAGTGGATTCAAAGTGGACGTTCTGTAGGAGAGGGCAATTATTATTATTGTCAGCAATATTTATTATGACTGCTGACAGTGGCCAAGAGCTCCAGACCCAGGCAGGGGGTGCCTTCAGATATAAACAACTCTGTATGCTTTACAGGCTTGCTGGGATCTGACAGATGGAGACTTCAGCATGGTGACCCACTTCCCATGACTCCTGGTAGGAGGTCCACTAAGCCATCAGTGCTAATGGTGGCTTTCCAGGTAGTGGCAAGACTTTTGGAGAACTCCAAACTCTCCTTGATCTTGGCACATGTTTTAATGGGATCATACTCTACACATGTCAACCTACCTTTTTTTTTTGAGACAGAGCCTCAAGCTGTCGCCATGGGTAGAGTGTCATGGCATCATAGCTCACAGCAACCTCCAACTCCTGGGCTTAAGCGATTCTCTTGCCTGAGCCTCGCATGTAGTTGGGACTACAGACACCCACCACAATGCCCAGCTATTTTTTGGTTGTAGTCATTGTTGTTTGGCAGGCCCGGGCTGATTTGAACCCACCAGCCCTGGTGCATGTGGCTGGTGCCTTAGCCAGCCGCTTGAGCTACAGGCGCCGAACCAACCTACATTTAAAACATAATACCTGGTAAACATTCTTCCATGCCAATTAAACACAGTCTACAGCACCATTTTCTTTTCTTTCTTTTCTAACATTTGTGGCATATTCCACTGTACAGATGTGCCAAAACTAGTTTAACAATTTCCCTGTGACAGGCTTTTTTTTTTACCCTATTAAAAACATTACCACGATAAATTTCCTTTTACATTTATGTTTTAAAACAACTTGTCTAATTCTTTTTGGAGAATGGATTTCTGAAAATGAAATTGTATTGCCAATGGAGATATTTAGAGCTCCTGACACATACTGCTAAATGATCCTCAGAGATAGGTTTTAACCAATTCCATGAGCTGTATGTGAATAACTGCTTCCCTTCAACTATGCTAATACTGGACAGTTTCCCACTTTTTCTAATCCACAGGACATTGCTGTTTTATTGATTTATCATGTTTCTTCGATTTTTATATTTCTTCTTTGGTGAAATTGCCTGATCACAGCCCTTGCTTATTCTATTAGAGTATTTGCTTTTTTGGTGTCATTTATAAATATACTTTATATATTAAGAATTTTTACCCCTTTGTCTACTATATGTATTACCATGATTTTCCTGGTTTGCCGCTTACCTTTATTGCATTTTTAAAATTACAAATGCTTGAGGAGTATATACTTTTGACATTACATGTCAAATCTAGTAAGTGTAGAGTACAAATGTCTCAACACAATAATTAAGAAAGTGAAGTGAAGGCTATGTTAACCAGTTTGATGTAAGCATTTTGAATTGTATATAATATCAGCACATTGTACCCCATAAATGCATTAATGTATATAGCTATGATTTAATAAAAAACTTTTTAAAAAGAGTATATACTTTTAAGTATAGGGTAATATAATGAGTACCTTTCTATATACTACCAAACTTTGATGAAAATTAACATTTTGCCATATTTATTTCAAATCCTGTTTTATTTTGCCTAACAAAAAAATAAAAGGAAAGACTTATATAGCATTTGCTATATGACAGACACTGTTCTAGTGTTTTACATATATTAAATCATTTAATCTTCACAATATCCCTATGAAATACGTAATGTTTATTATCTCCATTTTATAGATGGGAAAACTGAGACATAGAGAAGTTAAGCCACTGGCTCAAATGATGGCTTCCAGCATTTGTCATCACAGAAGCCATCCATTATACCCATTCACTCCAAGGTAATCACTACCCCAAATTTAATGTCGATCCTCCTATTCGTTTTTAATATATATGTGTGTAATAACAACACATTGTATTTTTGAATTATTTTAAGCTTTATACAAATGGGCAATGTTTTAGGTATTTTCTTTCTTTCTTTTCTTTTTTTTTTGGCTGGGGCTGGGTTTGAACCCACCACCCACCTCTGGATATGGGGCCAGCACCCTACTCCTTTGAGCCACAGGCACCGCCCTGTTTTAGGTATTTTCTTTCAAGTTCCTTTTATTCTTAACACCATGTTTATGAAATTTTCCATATTGACATATTTATACATATTCATTCTATTTGTGTACAGTATTTCATTTTATGAATATACCACAATTTATGTATCCATATTTTAAAAAGATGTTTAGATGTTTATGTTGATTCCAATATTCCCGGTGACTAACAATGCTGTAAAGGACTCTTTCTTTTACATGTTTCCTTATACAAATGTATGAGGCTTTCTAAATAATATGTACATCTGAAATGTTGACCTGTAGGGTATGCACAACTGTGATTTACCAGAGATGGTACAGTACTCTCCCAAAGTGGAGTACCAAACCCACACTCTTACAAACTGTGAGTTCCTACTGTTGTGTATCCTTGACTACACACAGAAGTTTATTTTTGATTCTCTTATGGGTGAGAAACGGTATTTCAATTGTGTTTTAATTTCCTTCCTCTGTGTTTCTCTGCATTTGTTTATAACCATCCAAATCTCCTTTTCTGTGATTTGCTTGCCATTTTCTTTGTCCTTTATTATGGTTATGTTTTTGTCACTGGCTTGTGCCTCTTTTTCTTATAGATATGTGGGTGTTAATTCTGTCTAGATTTCACATCTTTTTATTAAGCAGTTTTCATATCAGTTTCTAGTTTATGGTAGTGATTTCATTTAGTTTGTAATATCCTTTGTTGTATAAATACCATAAATTTTAACATAGGTGAACTTAGCAATCTTTTCTTTCATAGTATAAACTTTTTGGATTGTTCAAGGCATTCCTAACTGCAAGATCTTAAAGCTTTTTCTCCTATTTTTATTCTATAAGCTTTTAAGTTTTGCTTTATCACATTTAGGTGTTAAAACCAATTCCCTTGCATCTAATTTATGACTATGATGTGAGGTAGGGATTTGAATTTAATACTTCCATATGATGACCATTTCCCCCAGCATCATTTATTGAATAATAAATCCCTTTCCTACTGACTTATAACGCCATGTCTGTTATTTATCAGATCTCCAAATATATAGATTGTTCTATTTCTGGGGTTTCAATTCTGTAGTACTGATCCATTTTTCTATCTTTAAGCCAATACTACACTGTTTTCAGCTTTATAATATATCTTAACATATTTTAGTAAATTCTCTACCTTATTCCTTAATTTATCTTGATAGCCTTTACTTTTCCATATGAATTTTGGGATTACTTTGTCAAGTTCCATAAAAAAAAGTATTGAAAAATTTCACTGGAATTACACCGAATTTACAGGCTAATTTGGAAAGAATTAATATCTCTATGATATTCAGACTTTCAGTCATGAAAATGGCATATCTCTCCACATAAGTCTTTTTTATGTTTTTCAGTAGTTTTGTAATTTTTCACATGAAATTTATACATCTCTCCAGCTGTATTAATGTGCTATTTGATTTATAAATTGAGATTTTACATTTCTACAGATTTTATTTGGCTCTTTTTCAATACTGTCTTGTTCTTTTCTTATGATTTTAATCTTGAAATTCTGGCTTTAAGCAATCCTCCTGCCTTGGTCTCCCAAAGCACTAGGATTACAAGGCACGAGCCACCCTACCCAGCTTATTTTCTTGTCTCTTGTTACTTGATTTTTATTTTATTATCTCTATCCAACATTTCTACTATGTGACATTTTAAGGGGTAAATCTGATTATATGTGCACGCGCGTGTGTGTGTGTGTGTGTGTGTGTGTGTGTTCTGACTCTTGCTCATGGTGAAATATTTCCTTGTTTGTTTTGTAATTTGGAAAATTCAGCTTGGCATGGGTTAAAGGTATGTCCTTCTAGAGAAGTTTTATGTTTACCTCTTTTAGAGACTCCAAGATATTATCCTAGAACCACTGTACATGTTTCCTTTTTAGGTATAGGCTCCAGTATCACTCAGATATAAACCTGAATCCCAAATCTGTACAAGGCCAAATCCACAGTTGCAAGCTTCCAGGACTTATTTTTGTTTTCTTTCCAGCCTTGGCTAAGACAAGGCTTCTTTATCATTTCTAAGTATCAGTATGAGGGTTTTTGTGGTTTGCCTTCTTATCAGATGCATGGTCATAGTCTTATGGGGCTACTCAATGCCAGCTTCTACTGACACTGTCCCAAGACTGAGTATCTTGTCTCTATATGCTCAGAAAACTCAAGCCTCCAGATAATACAAATCAGTAGCTCTCCACCTCACCCAGGGCAACTACAAAACCATTTTACATGTTTACTGCTGTGGTTTTTATTTTTGTTTTTGTGTTTTTTGTAGAGACTTAGGCGATTCTCTTGCCTCAGCCTCCCAAATAGCTGGGACTACAGGTGCCTGCCACAACACCCGACTATTTTTCTGTTTTTGCAGTTCGGCTGAGGCTGGGTTTGAACCTGCCACCTTTGGTATATGGGGCTGGCGCCCTACTCGATGAGCCACAGGCGCCTCCCACTGCTGTGGTTTTTAAGCCCCTCTTTGTTCTTGGCACTTGGGGATTCTGTTATAGTAGTTCCCCCTTACCCATGGAGAATATATTCCAAGACCTTCAGTGGATGTCTGAAACCATGGAGAACACCAAACCCTATATATACCATACAGGCATAGCATGATAAAGTTTGATTTATAAATTAAGCATGACAGAGATTAACAACTTCTCTTTGCTATGTTTATAGCTTCTCTTTGGCATATCTGAATTGCCAGCATCCTTGCTCTTACATTTTTGGGGCCCTATGTGTCCACAAGCACTGCGATACCACGATAGTCAATCTGATAACAGAGGTGGGTAGTAAGTGACTAATGGGTGGGTGGCATGTACAGTTTATATATGCGGGACAAAAGGATAATTCACGTCCCTGGGTGGGATGCAGCAGGATGATATGAGATTTCATCATGATACTTGAATGGCCTGCTACTTAAAACTTATGAATTGTTTACTCTTGGAATTTTTCATTTAATATTTTTGGACCATGACTAACTGTAGGTAACTGAAACTATAGAAAGTGAAACTGCAGAGAAGGGGGACTACTGTACTTTCTCATGCACTTAGGCATTTCAAAAGAATGTTTGCTATATTTGTGATTTTTTCAGAATAGACTTTTCTGGTTTTCTTGTCCATACTGTTCCTAGAAACAAAAGTTTCACTTGCCTTATACTTTTGTTTGTGATGGGCTAAAATGTCAAATCCATCACTCTCTTAATGAAATTTGTCTTTAAAGTCATGTTTTAGAAAGACCATTTCCATACCGAGATTATTTGCCCATGCTTATTTTTGTGATTTTGCTTACTTATACTTAAGCCACATAGAAAATGTTAAATGCAAGAAAATCAAAACTTGCATGCTAGCAATAAAACTATCCAAATAGCAAAACATAGCTGTAACCCAGCTACATTGCCTTTGTTAATAATTAAACCACAAGTTTAACAAAGCTGCAATTCAACACCTTAAGGATCTGGTGAAGCCATCAGTACTCTTCACCACGCCTAGCTTGCTGTTTAGTCCAACCCAATGTTCACAGTCCAATAAAGCCATAATCAACTGAAACACCAAGTGAAGACCACCCAACATATCCAATAGTACCAGGAGACACCTACAGGCTGAGATGTAGCTTCCCCTTTTGTTTACACATAGAATAAGGAAATAAGAGTAAAGTTACAATAAACAGAATCAAATTAGTGAAAAAAATTGAATAGATACTGCAGAGAACATTCTAGAGTCCTGGGTCTGGAAAGTAACAAGAGAAAAAAATTCTCACACCCCACAGTATGGGAGACCTACTTGCCTGTGGAGGCCCCTTATGCCCACAGCCACAATTGGCCTGAGACAGGGTTGGGTCTGCAATAACAGAGCTTAGAATGAGTGCCCAGAAGTCCTGTTCCTCTACCCAACCTCACTGAAGATCCAGGAGCTCCTTTCTTACGCCAGTGGGTTCTTGCCATCTCTGCCCTAGGATCCCCTAGAGAAGGACTGACTCCATGTTTATCTGGACAGAGCCAATATGGCCTTGTCCCTAGGAATCAGAAGACAGTGGCTACATGCCAAGTCTGCCCCTCCTGTGACCCCTTCTGCCTATGGGCCTCAGTTTCCTCATTCTGTATAGTCAAGAGGCAGGACTTGATTTGGTGTCAAGAAAAAAAGACCAGAATTAAAATCCAGCCATTCTGACTTCCAGGAACAGTCTCTTTAATAACAACAACCACAACAATAATAGCACAGCTATCATTTATTTTGAGTGCTTATTGTTTATCAAACTCTGAGCCAAGCACATTATACACATTATCTTATTCAATCCTCATTAGCTTCCGATGAGGTTGATATTGTCATACTAATTTTGTATTTATTAAATTCAACAAATACTTATTGTGCCAATTCCCGACACTAACTAATTTGCTTGAGGTCACATAGTAAGAGCTGAGTCAGAATTCGGATCTAGCTCTGCTTGATTTGCTCACTATACCCATCTCTGTATCCTTCCCTGCCACCCTCCCTCCTATCCAACCATTCACCCACCCTTTCCCCCTTCCAACAGCACTGATGCTCATGGTTGCAAGCTCTGGCCACTCTCCTCTTCCATTCTCCTCCTCCATCTACAAGTTGCAAAATACACTTCTCCATACACTGAAGTGAGTTTACCCCCAACTCACTTTTGTTTTCTAGCCTCTGGACATTTTCACAAACCTTTAATCCCAACCTCCAACTCCAAACCTACATCTCTCAGCTATTTTGGTCACCCTGAGATTCCTTCCCTCCTCCGAGATGTCCTCAACGATGATCCCCATCCTCAAAAGATCCTTTTACATCCAGGATCTTTTCTCCCTTACCCATGAAGGCTATGCCAGCTGGGTACAGCAGCAGGTGGCCCTTACCAGGTTTCCAACCTGCAACATCGACTCGAATTCAGCAGTCATGTTGTAGTGTTCCAGTGCCATGAAGAGCGTGTTCAGCACGATGCACATGGTGATGGCGAGGTCGGCAAATGGGTCCGTGACCAGGAACTTCACTCTCTGCTTGATGGACAGCCACAGTGGACAGCACTCCCAGATCAGGTAGCGCTGGGCGAAGCGGTTCCAGCATGGCGGACACTTGCGGTGAGACTCCTCCAGCTCTGGGGGGACAGCCCGTGAGTAAGTTTTTTTTATTGACTGCGTCATATATATAAGGTAGTATTCCAGGAAAGATTTATGACTTACTTAAAGATGACAGGGCTGCTACATGACAGCAGGACAGTGAGTAAGGCAGGGGAAGCCAAGGGATTATATAGCCTGTGTCATGGATCTTTAGTGTACATATGAAAAAATAGAGCCACAAAGGACAGGAGATGAAGATGTAGAGAAAATTGGGAATAGACAAGACAAATGTATGCTCACTGTGACAACAGTCTCATGTGGATGTGAAGGCAGTCAGGGGAGGACAGGCTGAAAATGGTGAGATAATAATTAGGACAGGTAAGTTCAGACATAAGGACACTCAGGAAAGAGCAAGTAGGAACAGATGTGGACATCTAGGACACGTCAGGACAGATGGGGTGATGCCTGGGACAGACCAGAAAAGGTGAGGATACATCTGAGATGGGAAGGAATAAGATGGGTGCCAAGTTCAGACTTGAAGGAATGTGAGGTTGCATACGGTAGGACCAGAAGGGACAGATGTGGGATGCCTGAAGTAGTCTGAGGTAGACAGAGGAATGGCTGGGAATTGGCTGGAACAGGTATTGGTATGTTTGGGACAGAATGGTCTTAGACAGACATGGCTATGCTTGGGAGAGGACAGAATAAGACTGATAAGAGCCTGGGACAGACCAAGACAGATGTGCGAGTGTTTGGAAGAAACACAGACATGGGGGTCCCCAGGAAAGAATAAACTAAAACACATGAAAAGACAAAGAACAGGCAGGGCTCACATAAAGCTATAGAGGACAGAAAGATCTAGGACAGATGTGGAGCTGTCCAAGGCAGGCCAAGACAGATAGGGAATGTCTGGTTTAAGCTGGGACAAAGGTGAGGGTGCCTAGAGCAGGAGTGGGGAGTGTTTGGATGACCCAGGGGTGCTGACCTTCTAGTGCGCTGGTGAGTACACTGACTGCGCTGAGGGCCCGCTGCCGTGCTCCTGGCTCCTCGAAGCCGTCCATACACGGAGCCTGGGGGGTCAGCATCTGGGGCCCACCTGGCTCCTCTGATGGTGTGGTCTGGGTGCAACCAGGAGATATATGTCAGCCTGGGCATGGGGGTCCTACCCCCAGCCCCTGACTCAGGGGGACAGGGGGACAGGATGGAGGTCTGGATGAGACACTGGATACTGGGCTTCTCTGTTACCGACCCCCTCCCGCAGTTAACAAGTCCCCCGACCTCTCCTGCCAACCATTATCTCCTTCATTCTCTTTTCTTTTTCACAACCTCTCCTCAGCAGTGATTCCTGAGTGTAGTCAGGAAACTACATGTAGTCCTTCCTGAGCCAGATGCTGTCATATACATTATTAGTACATGCAAAAATGATCTGGGAGTCTTAATTGACCACAAGCTCCCCAGAGTCAAGAGCACAAAGAAGCCAAAAAAACAAACAAACAAACTCAAGAACATGCTCTGAGATGACAATAATAGAAGCATGAAGCACAATGCTTAGATGTGGCTGGTGGGAGCCCATGTCTTCTGTGGAGGCAGTTTGGCTGGATCTACCAAGAAAATTTTAAATTGGTCCTGTAATTCCTTGTCTAGTACACATAATCTAACTTCATAAGATTATAAATACTTACTTCATAAGCAATTATACACATGTACCAAGAATACGCATAAATAGTGTTCATTGCTGCGCTGTTCCTACTACTATAAGTACAAAACAAAAAGTCAATAGAATATTAAAATCAATTATAGATACACTCCAACTCTGGTCTCTGATACAGACAATACAGAGAATGAGGTGATTCTTTGTATGCCCTTGATGACAAGCAGTTAAATGAAAAACCAAGAAAAAGACCTGTAAGACACAGCAAATTATTATTTAGGAACTAGGATTGTAGGGCAGGAAAGGAGAGGGAGAAGTCCCTTTACATTGTGTACTTCTGCACTGTTGGATTTGTTTTCAATGTGTACATGCCATTTTTATAAAGAACTAGACCTAAAAACAAGAGTTGTGGGGTGCTATAACAAAGGGAGGTGGCAGATAGGCATTCTCCAGGCTTACTCAGAGGTCCCTGTGGGACTAAGGAGGGCCCACAGAGCCTTCATGTTAGCAGGGCCCTGCACGATGACCACAGTTCATGTGCTGAGCTGGGGCTGCTGAAGAAATCTGGCTGTTCAGCAATGCAATAGCAAGGCAATAGCAAGGCCCTGTTATCTCTGTAGGGCATAGGGAAGATGGGCTACCCAGGGTGGCAAAACCAGGGCCCGGGGTGGGCACTAAATAAATCTGGGCATTGGTGGGACTAATCCCAAAGAGGTCTAGGCTCTCTTATATAGGCAAGCAACAAAGTAAATCTTCAACTCCACTCTGCCACCTCACTATCTGAATAAACTAAATGTGAACTGCCATTTGCCTGATCCTTTTTTCCCTCTCCCATGTTGGTTTGACACCCACTATGTGCCTGACTGCTTTATTTTCCAACTTGAACCGGGCAGAAATGTCTCATTGGGGACCTAGCAGAGAAGGCATTCCCAGGAGGCTGCAGCCTGCTAATCTCTTTGACTTTTCAAATGTCTCCAACTTGGTTCACTAATCCCTTTAACTTTGCAAATGACCCTATCTTGGCCTGTTAATCCCTTTAAGGTTACAAATGGGTCCCACAGACGTGAGAATGGGTGAAGTCAGAGTTCCTGGTAATGAAGTGTTTGAACTTGGATTCCTCCTGACATGTGCAATACAATGAGATGATTTTCTCCCTAATGAGATTAGGAAATTCTATTAGCGCCCCTGGCTGCTGACCTGATTCCATAAAGCTGAGGCTGGACCTGCCTGGTTCTGGCTTCCTAGAAGCCAGACACGCTACCCTCCTGGTAGTGGACTGGGGCCTCCCCAGCTCCACCCAGAAGCTGTGGTCTGCCTGCCATGGGTACCCAGGTCCTTCCTCTTTGCACCCTGCTCCAGAGGACAGTGAAGGCCTGAGACATCCTGCATGTGCCCAGGAGTGTTTACTCCTTCCTACTCACTAAACTAATAATAAATCATAAAAATGACTTGAACGTAAAGCAAATACTGGTCTAGGCACCTGACCTGTTGTAACTCCTTTAGTCATCACCATAACCTACTGACATGAGTATTAATTTTATTTACAGATCAGGAAACTGAGGCAAAAAGAGATTAATTAACCTGTACAATGTCTTACAGCTTAAGCAAGAGTCTGAGCAGGCAGAAAAAAGGCCCTTCCTCTCAGTGGCCTTTCACTTTCCTAGTCAAGTTTCTGTTAGTCCCGTCTTCCTCAAAAGTCTGCCCTTTTCCATCTCCTTGCAGGCATCTTTGCTTCTTCCTGGGTGGGCTGCTCTGGGCACTCTGTTTGGGGGAGGAGTCAGCGACAACACCTGAATGCTGACTGAGTCGTCTTCAGTCTGTCAATGGATTGACCGAATCATCAAAACTCTGGCCTTTCATGATCTGGCCAGTCCTTTCCCAGATAACTCCAGCCCTCACTCCTTCATTCCCTCTGTTCTAGCCACATTAACCTCATGACATTTCCTCCAACAGGCTAGGCACACTTTGTCCCAGGGTCTTTGCACGTGTCGTTCTCTATGCTTCCCCAACTGACAGTAAAGATGACATGTTATGACGCTATAACAACATGAACATTGCTCATGTATGTCTTGAGTGCTTTCCCTGTATTAGCCCATGTGATGCTTGCAATAATCCTGAGATGGGTTTTTGAACCCGTCTTAGAGATGAAAGATCTGAAGCACAGAGAAATAAAGTAACCTGCCCACAGGCATTCAGCTAGTAAGCTCTGAGCTGGGATTCAAACCCAGCGTGTCTCTGGAGTCTGGGTGCTACCCACTCTTTATATCCCTCTCCTAGTTTCAGACAGCAGCTTGGCTCCCATCTTTGCCTCCTTCTGCTCTTTGTTTAAATGCCTCCTAAAGAGTGAGAGGGGTTCCTGCTTCCCTTCCCCACATCTCAGCTCCTGTTACTTGGGCTGATACTGAGTTACTAGTTGGGAAAGTACTGAAATGTTTCAAAACAAGTGTATAATTATTGCCCAGAACAACTTCAGAACTTCCTCATTAATATGGCCCTTCTCCCAGGACCCCCTGGACTGTGTACCCATTATCCAGCAACTCTAAAGGGATTTTACCTAGCACAGCATAGGGCCTCTGTGACAATGGTCCTGTGCTACCATGGCTTCTCAGTGCCTGTACTTTACCAGTTATGAAGTATTTAACTGTTCTTCATTATTGCCATAACATACCATGTATACATGCACATAAACACATTTTTCTTTTTTGATTTCTATTGGTCTATGACCATTAGCACCGGAGCTCACTGAAGGCAGAGATTTTGTTGTAGGTTTATTTGCTCCAGAGGCCAGCACCTCTATAAATATCTGGTGCGTGTTTGTGGACCTGGCTTTAGTGACCAGTTTGGGAGACCAGATGTGCCCTTGTGCCTGCATCATGGGGCTGGCTCACCGTGTCTGGGGGGCGCTCCAGCATCATAGGGTGGAGGAGGCAGCTCCCTGGGGATATGGTCTCAGGGTCACCTGTCCCCAGCAAGGAGACCACCCCATTGCAGTCCACAGTGCTGTTCCTTTTGCCATTGAGGGCATGGCCAGGAGCTGAGGTCCCAGAACTGGGCTGTCCCTGGGCACTGGGCCGGCGCAGAGGCCAGGGCACCAGTAGTGAGGTGCGGTGGCTCTCACTCTCCCCTGCTGTGCTGTTTTCATCATCTGCAAAATCTGTTTCAGAACCCAGGTCTCGCCGGCGAAAGGTGAAAATGCTCCCTCGGCTGGAGCGTGGCTTCACAGAAGTTCTGCTGAGCCCATGGGTAAGGCTGAGGCGATTCTGAGGGCACAGGGAGAGGGGACATGACCATGATAACTCCTCACATGCTCCCAGCTTATCTCTGTGGCACTGGCCGTACAACTTCTTGGAGCACTGAGACTTTATGGTAGCCACATAGGAACCAGGTGGACTGAGCCTAGGTTATTTAGAAGTGGGGACGTAGGGTTAGACATAATCCTGCATCTTCCAGGATCTCTACTCACCTTAAGTCTATGCCTTTGGTGCTTTCAGCCTGAAGCTCATCTGGGCCTGAAGGTGGGTTTAAGGCAGGGGAGAGGGAGGCAGGAAGGCTCGTGGTGTTGCAAACAAGCCTGGCCCAAGCAAGACCTGAGGCATTCAGCCATGCCCCTCACTCTTACGGGCATGCCCTTGGGCTCCAACCAATCCATACACAAGAGTTCTGTAGCTCCAGTCCCAATGCTGGAGGACTAGCCCCCGAATGGGGATATCCTAACACCTAAACCCATCCTGCTCTTCTGCCCAGGGCTTTTCCATTCCAAGAATGGCCATGGGAAACAGGAAGGGCTGGGAGAGGGCCAAAGGCTGTTATCCTTGGGGAGAAACCATGTAGCTTAGCACAATGGGCTTCTGGTGCCACATCCACCCCAGAAGGCCCAGAACCATGACTGGGGATTACCGTCGCTCTGGGACCATCTTCTGAGTCCGATTTTGGGAACCTGTCCTCCCCACACTCTTCTGTCCCGGAAGACATTCGTTTTCTCCTCTTGCTCCTTCTCTCATGGCTTGTTACTGGAGCCAAAGGGGACATCTCCAAGGAGCTACGGGACATGGTATCCACACTCCTGATAATGAGGGCCTGAAAAAGGGTAGAGGAAGGAATGTCTTGATCACTGAGACTTTGTGCAGCCTCAGGCTTAGGCAGGACAGGTAACTCTCAGTGACTCTGTCTTCCCCATCAATAAGTGGACTTGCACACTTATGTGAAAATGAGGGCATCATGGAGATAAGCTCACACAGACCCTGAATGTTTTGAGAAAGATCAAGATCCAGGAAAGAAAAGAGGAGTGGCCAAAGTGGGTAGCCCTTGGAAGAGGGAAATGTGTAGGATAGGTGAGGGGCGGGGGAGATGAGTAGGGAATATGGCATAACTAGAGGACAACATATCTTCCAGAAGGTTCAGCTAGCTAAAAGGATATTGAAGGAGGTGGCATGGGACAGTGAGAAGAACAAGTTGATGCCCACAGCCTGACTTCTAATAGCTTGTTCTGTAATCAGCCTGCAGCATCCACTGTATGGGGGACTGTGGGTGCTTTTACACTCAAGAGATGTGGAAATATAACTCCACAGACATTTCCCTGCAAGGTGATCCTGTGGGTAGCCAGTACGGTATCACTGGTGCTTATTTTCTGACCTTGGCCCTTTCTCCCTACCTCACCAGATGGCCTCCCTTGAGCAGAATAAGCTATGTCCAGGAATACACGAGATTCTTTTATCTAGTATGAACCACCTCACAGGGACCGCCTTTACCCAGCATGCTCCATTTTTACCCAGCTGGCACCACCTTCACCTGGAAGACATGGTGACCATAGAGAACAAGTTTCTCCACATACACCATACTCACAGGGCCCACCTTACCCAGCAGGCACCACTTTGACCTCCAAATTTTTACCAAGCATACACTACATTCATAGGAAACACTTCTACCCAGCATGGACTATGTCTACATGTATCAGCTTTAACCAGCATGCTCTGTGCCTACAAGTACCAGCTTTAACTAGCATGCACCATGCTGACAGGCACCAACTTTACCCAGCATGCACTGCACATAAAGGCACCAGCTTTACTCAGTATGCATCATGCCTACAGGCACCCAGGTGAGGGTTTGGTCTCGAAGGTTCTTGATGATACTGCTTACCCACCTCATGTTCTTTCCTGAGCATTTCCATGGCCTCCTGGAAGCGCTTTTCCTTCTCCTCGGTCTCAGCAATAGTGGCTTGGTTTTGCTCCTCATAGGCCATGGCAACAACAGCCAGGATCAAGTTCACCAGGTAGAAGGATCCCAGGAAGATGACGAGCATAAAGAAAATCATGTAGATCTTCCCTGCGGACCTTAGGGTCTGGGGGAGCAAGGAGGAAGAGGTCATTCCCACTGGGGCCCCTTCTGGATTATGGCATTTCCAACTCACCCAATCTGGCTGTTCCAGGGGTTCAAATAGTCACAGCCTTAGGAGGGGGGCAGAGCATGACCCACTTCCAGAGGAAAGTGACCTACACACAGGCAGGCAGTGTCTCACCCATGGAAGGAGGCAGAATGTCTCAACCAACTGGGGGAAATGCTGTGCCCACAGAGAGAGAATATTCCGTCCTATAGGGTGGAGTAGTTCACATAGTAGAGAATGTCCTATATAAAAGGACTGGTACTAGGTCGCCAGCAAAAAGAAAATTTCTTTGCTTATTAGACTCCTCTCCTTCAGATTCAAGAGTCCTTGTCCCCTATCCCGTCCACAACTTTTGCTAGGGAAGAGGCTGCTGGGGCCACTTCCGGCTAGCCATTTGTACTGCTTGGACCCTGAGCCCATACCTGGCTTCCCTCTGCTATCTTGGGAACCCACGCACCTGCTGGTAGAGGCGCTCCCAGCAGTCCTGTGTCATCAGGCGGAAGAGTGCAAGGAAGGCCCAGGCAAAGGAATCAAAGCTGGTGTAGCCATGGTCAGGGTTCTCGCCTGCCTTTAGGCACCGGTAGCCCTCAGGACATGTCCTGCAGCCAGACACACAGGCTATTCCATGCTGTAAGGGTTCCTCTGGGCCTCTCATTGGGTCTGGCTCATCCTCCTGTGCTACCCAGCATAATGCCCAGCATATCCAGGCTCTGTGAGTCTGAGCCTCATAAACCTAGTGCTACACTGCTGGGTCCTGCCTCCATGACTTTGTTCTTGCCATGCATCCCACCCAGAACACCATATTCCTTCTTTCCTTACCTATTTGCATTCCACTAGGCCAAAATCAAGTTCCCTTCACACACATGATACACCATTCCCAGCCACTGTATGAGTTGCCACTCCCCACAGAGAGGAAGTGGTTCATGGCTCTTCCTGTCTACCCCCATGGGGAGCTGAGTACCACACAAGCACACAGGAGCAGGGGAAGAAGTGAGGCTTGGTTGAGCTGATCAGGATCAAAGCAAACTTGGCCATAAGCTCATGTGCACACAAGGCCCTAGTTCAGTGAGGCAGATCTATAGTTCACAAAGCTGGAAGTGGAGCTTCTCACCCAAAGAGAGGGTACTGGGCTGGATTCATGTATGTGTTGAGTTCTGTGTGTGTGTGAGAGAGAGAGAAAGTGAGAGAGAGAGAGCGAGCAAGAGAGCCAGAGAGAGGGGGAGAGGGAGAGGGAGAGGCAAAGAGAGAGACTTGGTAAGTGTAAGGATGCAGCCAAAGGAAAGCTGTATCTTGCCAATGCCCTAAGGCCCTCCAGATAATCCCTTTAGCAACAGGAATAGGGCAGCAAACTTGGACTCTGGACCTTCTTACCCAGGTATGAGACTATAACTCCACAGAGCAGTCTCCTAAAAGGTGAGCCTGTGTGCCCCTCTCACTCCCTGCCCCTGCCCTGTGTGCACAGGGCCTGGAACCTGCTCCAGAGGACACATTCACACTTGAGGGACATATTGGAGGAAGTGAAAACTAGGGTGGGAGGGAGAAGCCCTGGGGAACTTCCAGAAAGGAATAAACCAAGCTTGGGCTAGGAGGGGCCACGTGCATCCTGGGATGCTCCCCAGTCCCAGTCCATCTTTGAAGCTATTAGCCATTCCTGCAGATCTGTCCGGGACCTTTCTTTACCAGCTGTCTCCTCTGTGCTGGGGTCAGTAGGGAAGCTGCTAGGGTCCTGGCAGGTAAAAGAGCCAAAGGAAGGCCTTACTGGGGTCAGGGACATAAAAAGAAAGCACAGTTAGCAGAGAAAGCACCAGGAGCCTTCCCTGGCTGGGGAAGGGGATCCTGGGTGGTAGGTGCCACATACCCAGCATCTGAGCTGTTCCCACAAAGCAACACGTCAGAGGTGCCATTCTTGAGAAGGTAATTTTCTATAAGAGAAACATCAAATGGTGAGGGCCACATGTAGACCAGACTCATGGGATTCCTGCCTTGCATCCAGGACTTGGAGAGGTAGAGACATCACTGATGGTCTTCCTTCCCATTCTCTGCCCCTGCTCTGATCTCTGCTTTCTGCCTGGCCAGGCCTGAGCCAAGTTGAGGGTTCCTCCTACCTTCCTCCTGCTCCTCCACAGACACTCTGCTGTCAGTGCCCCTACACGCTCCGAAGACACAGGAAGTTCTGGGCAGGGCCTCAGCAGTCCCCACAGGGAAGTTCTGTACCCTGCACCAGAACAGGGGGCCAACCAGGGCCAAATGAGGCTCTTACCACTAGGTGAGGATCTGGGCAGAGTTCCAGCTTGGCCGCTGAGTCACTATGTAGCTGTGACAGGCCATTACCCAGCTCTGGATCACGTCTATAAAATGGTGGAAGTGATGCCTGCTGCAGTTACCATGGCAACACCATGGTCTGTTCACAAAGGGATGGGGCTGCACCAGGTGAGACACAGGACACCCAGCTTTACCCTCTCTTCTCTGGCCATCATCAGTCCCCATCACTAACCATTACAAGCTTTCATCTTAGGCAGCAATTCGCAAAGTGTGGTCCTCGAACCAGCATCATCAGCATCCTCCATGAACTGATTAGAAATACAACTTTCCCAGTGCCCCCCAGACATAGTGACTCATAAACTCCTGGGGTATTTTTTCAACAGTCTGTGTTTTCTGGAACCCTCTAGGTGACTTTGGTGCACATGGGCATTTTAGAACCAGTGCTATAGGGAAACAGCTGAAACATAAGAAAATCTACTCATGGAGTTTCCACATTTCATTTTCCAAAGTGGATTGCTAGTGTATGAAGAGGCCCTGACTTCAGAATGGCTCTTGGGGTCCTTATGGCCCAGAATCTGGCCTTGCACCAGTGTCCACCTTTAAAACAGACCAATTGTGCTAGTCAAGAGTGGTGATGGCTGCTCTTCCACAAGAATGGAAGTTTAAAACATGGGCAGTGAAACCATAAGCCAGGCTCCCATGACAACACAATCACTGAGCTTGTTCAACCTTCTCACATGGTTCTGAGGTGTGCATGTATGGAATTAGAGTCCTGGCAAAGAACACAGGTGCTGACTGGGAAACCCCCATGCCAAGCAGGTGGGTTCACTGTGAAGCCTTAGTGACTACCCCAGCTCCATATCCACCCCTTCCCTAAGCTGACACTCCTCTGCAGGTAGGCTGGCTTCCTCGCCATTCCACCACTCTAGGTTCAGTCTCACCTCCAAATGCTGCAGGTGCTATTCCCCTGTCTCTTTTTCCATCTAACTCCATCCTTCCTATTCTTCAGGCATCACTTCCCCATCTAGCCCATAAACTCAGAAGGCAGTCCTCAGCCTGCTACGCTCTAGGCTCTGTCTCCAGGGACTAGGTAGGGCTTGCCCAGACCTGGAGGCCTGACTTCTGGTGAGGCCTGCGTGGGAAGTGCTCCACTAGGATGGCCTCACAGAGCCCCCATTAGTCACAGAGGGAGCCCATACCTGGATTGTTGAGGTAGTCATCCAGCGACTCCCAGACTAGGCCATCAGCCTCCACAGAGTCATTGGTGCCGTTGAGCACCGTGAAGTTGCGCACACATTTGTGCCTTAGGTTGCCCATAAAGAGCTGCAGGCCGATAAGGGCAAAGACACTGAGGCAGAAGACTGTGAGGACCATCACATCAGCAAGCTTCTTCACAGACTGGATCAGGGCACCCACGATAGTCTTCAGGCCTTCAGGGTAAGGGGAGAAGAAATTTGGGGTCACCCTTGGGCACAGTGCTCTATGCTCCACTGTTGGGGGGCAAGCATGTGTGGGGGAAACTGGGTCTTCCTGGGGTGCTGAGTTGAACTGAAGGGGAGCCAGGGTGGACAACTTTGAAGTGGGGACAGAGGGAGGCTTCTCTTGAATGTTTGCGCCCCAAGCTCCCCTTTTCTTAGCTGCAGATATTCTGTCCTGATTTCCCTGGGCAGGAGTCCAGTTTCAAAGGGGGCCTGGTACTCTTTGTATGAAGTGTTGTTTTCTTAAAGAAACACACTCAGAGCATGTCCCCCTGGGACTTGTCTAAGGTATGCCAGGCCCACCCCTTTCATGTAGTCCATAGCAAAGGAGACTGAGGTCCCAGCCCATTCCAGGGTAAGGGAGAGGTCTTAACATTGATCCTGAGATGGGGAGAGACATAGCATTTTTGGTAGGGGGTCCTCCTGCTCTGCTTTTGGGGCCAGTTCTCTGTGATGAAATGAGATTTTGATTCTTTGAAGGAAACTAGGAGACCTGGGGTCTGGGGTTCAGCTGGATATGTATGTATGCCAGGGGTGTAGAGGGAAGGTCTGGCAGAGCCATGATGGATAATGTCCTAAGGGTCCTACTCTGGTTTGGGCCCCCTTTGGAGAAGGTCCAGGGCGGGGCAGGGGTTGACCTACATTGCATCTTCCTGCTGCTCTGTCCCTTTGGGATCCTCCCCGTCCATCCCATTCCTCACAGTTGAGAGGCTGTGACCTGTTAGTTGCACAGCCCAGCTCCCAGCAGAAGCCAGCATCACACAGCAGAAAGACAGAAAAGCACAAGTAGACGCATCCAATCTAACCCTTAGCAACTGTCCTAGGACAAGTGCGAACAGAGCATGGGGAACAAGGGGGCACCTCTGCCAGTGCAGGGCCTGCCCCTCCTGCTCCCTCACCCCCAAGCGGCCAGATCTCAGATTAAACTCATCCATCCATTGTCCAGCTGGTTAATATGTTAGGAGCACCCGTGGCTGTGCCTGCTGCTGCCGAGCCTCCAGAGGCAGGGAGGCAGTGGGAAGCAAACACAGCAGGGGAAGAGGGCGACTTCCCCATGGTGCTGCCAACGCCATTGCCCGCCAGGGGCTCTGAGGCACTCAGCACTCTCTATGGAAATCATCCTGACAGATGTTGGCAACTGCCTGGGCAGTGGGCAGAACTCACAGGGATCTGGGCACAGAGTGGTGCTGCTGCTAGTGGGGTAGGATTCATAATCCTTTCACAGTCCACAACTTCTTACCCGAGGCAGAGCTTCTAGTCCCCTTTGGTGGGTGGTGTCTGACTCTGCCCACTGGGTCTAGAGACCCTGCCCATATCTCTATGGGAACTAAGCTTAGGTGGTGGGTAGCAGCTCACTACCTAGACTGGGTTCTGCCTTTGTTGACAGGCTAAAGTCTCGTTAGCCTAATGTATCCCATTCATGGCCAGCAAGGCACCTCTGACCTGGTCTGTAGACTGTGGCCGAGGGCAACCTGCCCCTTAGAACATTTCTCACAGTGATGAGAATTTGCTCCTGGCGAGAATGGTCCCAATGAAGTTGCAAGATTCTAAAAAGACCCAGAAAGCAATGGTTCTTGGGGGACCAGCAGGGAAATCCTCCAGCCACTGAAGTCCTAAGAGGCTGAGCAGAAGAGCCCTTGGGAAACTAACCATTCTGATTTCATTCCTGTTTTTGGAAAAGCAGGCTGAGGTCCAGAGAAGACGAAGGCCATTTAAGACTCAGTTCAAAAGATGCTGCCTCCCCAGAGCTTCCATAAAGTTGACTGTGGCATTTTTCTAATGACCACTTTTGAAGTCTGCTATCCTCACTGGGTTCCTGGCAGCTCTGAAGAGACCTCATGGGGTTGCTCTGAGGTTGATGGGCTTATTCCTTTTCCTCAGGACTAAGAAATATTTCCCTTTGTAAATTTTTCTTAAAAAATAGGCTGGAATATGCCTTTTCTTAAGTCCTGGGGTCAATGTGTTTATCTACTCTGGAGAGGTATATGCCTATAAGGCTGTCCCTGGGGCCCTTAAGAACAGACTGTGAAGCTTCTGAGCATATGTGCATGTGTGTCAAAGTCCATGATGCCTGTCTCAATGGAGGTGGCTCAAGGGAAGTGACTTAAGGCACACTAGCCCCCTTGCTACTGGCCCTTGGCAGGGGTCTGGGCTACTTGTGGAAGACCTGGGGGAGAAATGGCCCCTGTACACATACCATGGTGGGTTCATAGGCCTGAAAGCTCAAATTGAACACAGCATAACTGGGGGCTTCTCTTATAAGATAATTAGCCCTACCAGGAAGAGTTGGAATTCCTTATGGAGGATGCTCAGGGCAGAGCTCCAACTCCCTGGGGGCAACAATAGCCATATGTAGGCCACAGGGCTGGGAACCATTAGCATTCCAAATCAGGAGTAGATGCAACCAACCATCCAGCGCAACTAATGCTTCCTTCAGCTCTTGACACCTCCCCACAATGGTGGCATGCAACCTGTCTCCAGCCACCTTCTTAAAAGAAGAGCCTTCCTCAGTTCTGAATGTGGTGGCTGTATTCAGAAAAGGCTTCTGGAATAAGCCTCTGGGCATTACCCTTCCAGGGTGAATTCTTCCAAACAGGAGGACTTGAGAGTTTAGATTCACTGGAATCTGGGGAGAGGGAATAAAGACTCAGGACAGGACAGTCTCATGGGTAAAATTAATATCAGCACCAGCGAATCACACAACCAGGCTCAGAAATTACAAGTCTTTTGAGAGTTTTCCTGGATGGATGGGTAGAATGATTTCTAGAGAGGCCATATGGGCTTAGAAGATTTCCTGGGTACAATTGCCAACATCTGTCAAGGAGAATTTCTTCCTGAGGCTACCATGCATGGTTTGCTAAACCTCTACCGCACCATGCAGAGAGGGCTGTTAGACGCCAAGGCCCAATGATGCCTGTCCACAGATTACTCTGTTTTACAAACTGAGGCTGTGACTCAAGCTGTGCATATATCACCAGAGGGAGCACAGGGCAGAGACTAGGCACTCAGTCATGAAAAACCATGCCGGAGCTTTCCTTTTGTGTTCTGGGGGTATATATAGTTCCCCCAAACAGTTCTTTTTATTTCCTGATCAGAGGATGACACCTCAGGCTGAGCCTGTTTATGTACAAGTCTTTAGGTATTCAAATAGCTGAGTTCAGTTTGGAAAAGAAATCCACTATCTTGGGAAGAATGTGGGTTTAGTGTAAGGATGCCCACCCAGGAAGTGGGGTGCTCTGTGCATGTCCCTTGGAGTCTATGAGAGTGGGCTTTGCCAGGGTGGGTAGCCAAAGCCCATTCTGAGGTTCTGGGGGGACAGGTGCCTGAGGGGGACACCTCTGGACAACAGCCCCCGAACTTGAGCTCTGGGAGAGGTATTCTGGGGACAGGCACATTTGAAAGAGCCTCCTAGAGGGTCGCCTTGGCTCCCAGGTGGCTAGAAAGGCCCAGGCACATTCCTCCAGTCTTGGCGTTTAACCTGATTTTCACCTGAAATGACTGATATAGTTTTCAGGGCCCGGAGGACTCGGAAGGTGCGTAAGGCTGAGACATTGCCCAGGTCCACAAATTCAGTTGTGTATCTGTAACAAGGGAAATTCACACACGAGACAATGACAACACGCCAATAGAAGACACACGGTCAGAGGAGGACAGGGATGGGGATACAGAGAGAGAGAGTCACTTGTAGGTGAGATCTGAGAGGCAAACCTGGGCATCTTACCTGGGATAACTGAAATAGTTTTTAGAGCTCTCAGGACTCTGAAAGTTCGAAGAGCCGACAAATTGCCTACTTTTATATTTTCTGATACATACCTGCAGAATCAAACCACAGTTATTGGGAATTACAAAGCAGAACCTCAGCCTGCCCTCCCCAACCAACCCTCTCCCTCTCCCTGTCCCACAGGCCTCCCTCAATCTTTCTTCCTGATTTTAACCGATTGACATGCAACTTCAGCAAGGTGCCTTAGGGATGTCCACACAGCAAGCTCCCAGGAGGCTCTCTTGGGGATGGTGCCATGAATAACTGGCACTAGAAGGCAGCCACTCTGCCACATTCTCCATTCTACTGGGGACTATAGCAGGAAACTACATGTGGGGTCTGAGGCTGGGGTCACATTAGAGGGAAGAGGGAAGCCCTGTTTCCAGGAGGCTCAGGTCAGGCAATCTAGGAAGCAAGTGGGTTTCTGCTCCTAGATTTAGTTTGCATTTTTGTGGTCTGTGATCAGCTCATGCCCAGGGGCTCTGATCCTTAGGACCCTGAAGCTCTGGCTAAGACCACCCTAGAGGGGTGGCTGCTGGCTTCCAATCATGAATCTCTCTGTGTAAGAAGTAGCTCAGGAGTCCCTGCAGTCATGAAGTGGAACTGGTCTGAGTACTCATTGAAAGAAACAGAGTTCCCAAAAAAGAGGCTCTGGAAGATGGGGCAAGAGGTTTCCAAATATCTGTTGTTCAGCTACACACAGGCCAGGGGTAACCCAGGAAGAGAAGAAAGAGGATGAAAGGCCTCAGGGTGGTGCTGGCCCTTCCCCAACAAGCCCATCTCCAGTCTCACCCCCGTACCCAACCCTCGGTGCCCTCCAGGCATGGCCTTGGGAGATGAGCAGCTCTTCTGGGCTCTGCTTTGCTCAGGTCCAAGTGATGTTCAGCAGGTCTGAGTGGCTGTGGGGTCCCAGCTAGAATTCAGATAGCTGTCCATCTCTGGCCCCCACAGGCACAGAAGGAAGGAGCTGATCTTTGGGGGGCAGGGATCTGCCCAAGCAGAGCATGAGGACATGCTGTGGATGGGCTGCAGGACCAAGAGGTGGTTGGATAGTATGTGACCAAGGACACTGGGACAGTGGCAAGTGACTTGTGATATTTAACCAAAGGTTTCACAGCCCAGGAATCTGACATTTAACTGAAGGTGTCTGATGTTCAACAAAGGACACTGAACTCAGGATATCCAATGTTTAACCAAGTGTTTCTGGTGTAGGCATCAGTGATGTCAGCACTGCAGTGCCAGGTCAGTGTGAGGGTGGTCTGACCGTGCAGCTGGACTCACTCTGCTGGGCAGTCTACACCTCCAGGTTCTTCCACTCTGTTCAGAGCTTTTGCATTCCCTTCAAGCAACAGGTGGCTGGCTATAGGAAAGGACTCAGCAGGCTATGTTCAGGGATTCAAATGTCCTGGATTCAGCAGGACCAATGTGGTCTGGCTTTAACTGACACTGGGCTGACATCAGCTTTGTCCATATCCATTTGAGAGGCTCTTCCATTTTCTTTTCTTTTTTCAGAAGTTCCTTATTAAATCATAACTGTGTACATTAATGCATTTATGGGGTACAATGTGCTGGTTTGATATACAAAGGGGAATGCTTACATCTAACTGATTAACATAACTGTCTCCTTGGTGACTTATTTGTTCTGGCAGGCTCTTCCATTTTCCTGGGATCCTGTGGGCCATGCCTGCTCCCTACAGAGATGGAAAGTCAGCAGACATATACCAGAGCTTTTCTTTCTCTGTCTATAATAGACCCTTTCTCTGATGTGGTTCCGCTCCATCTCCCAGACACTTCATCTTGTAAATCTTTCTCCAGTGCAGTAGTCAGAGGAAGCCCCATCATCCACTGGAAAGTGGAAGTCACCCCCCTTCTTATGGCTCAAATACACCTGTTAATTTGGTCTAAGCCTCCTCTCAACTTTTGATGGCTATTATATTCTCCATGAAGGCTCAGACCCTCAGGCTTCTGTCCCAGTCTTCTCTTGGGCTGAGATATTCTTCTCTGAGTCTGTATCCAGATACAGTGCTGCCACGGGAGTATCTAGCTGGGTCTGGAATAGTGCCAATATTGCCATCCCATGGAAGCCATGGTTCCACCCTGCTAGAGGCTCTGGGTTCGAGGTTTCATTTTCTGCTGCTGGTCAGCCAAGCATAACCGGGACGACAGCTTCCCTTACTCAGGACGCTGGTTTCAAGGCTGTGTTTCTAGTCACAGGGAGTGAATGGCATCCTGTGCAGGTCAGAGACAACCAACCACCCTTGCTTCTGTCCTGTCCCTTACAGAACTAGTCTGTCCCCTGGTATCTCCAGTGAAGACCCTGCCTGTCCTAGCTTGGATTCTGCCTGTCTCTGCCTATTCCAGTATAGAGTCTGCCCCACTCTCAGTGCCCCCAGCACAGGCAATGCTTGCCCTCTATTCATCATCTTCCTCCCCAGCAGCTCATGCCAAGCACAGAGAAGCTAGAATCCTAAGACAAGAATGGACTGGTGACAGAATAGGGCAGGACTGGTAATCTTGCAAAGATGGGTGAGTGGCTGGGAATAGGAGTGGGGCTGGTGTATCTACAGAAAAGCAACTGTGAATCATAGGAAGTCTTGAAGGAGGGGCAGAGCTGCATGAGGGCATGGAACATTTAGGACCATATGTGTGGTGCTGCCTCTATTACTCTGCCCAGAACTTGGTATCTAACTGCTTCTCATATTGGGATCCCAGACCCTGACTGAGTTCACTCTAGGGGCTTCTGAGTGTGGCAGGGCAGAAGGAATCTTTTGTATGGCACAGGGCCAATTCCAGAGGTGGTGAGGCTGGGGTGGTGCGTGGGGGTT
The DNA here is from genome assembly GCA_963574655.1 of Perodicticus potto. Lineage (NCBI taxonomy): Eukaryota > Metazoa > Chordata > Mammalia > Primates > Lorisidae > Perodicticus > Perodicticus potto. The sequence goes on from CAUYRH010069946.1 coordinate 30,912, forward strand.
CATAGAGCTTTGCCCCTCTCTGGTTGGGCAAAACCCTCTTCCAAGTTAGTCTACTGCTATAAACAAGCTGTTAGCCAGGGACAAACAATTGCGGTGGGACTTTCAGCCCTGTTGTGGAAGAGCAGGGGGCAGTGGGTAAGAATGCTACCCTATCACCAGCCCTAACACAGAGGGAGACTTTTTGGAGGCTGAGAACCATGAGGGAGGCAGATCCTTGTCTCCTTTCTGCTCCACCCTTATCTTGAGATGGTGAAACCCACACTGCTAGCTTCCTGTGGGGATTGGCACCCCTCCTCTCTGCCCTTCCTGCCTCCTGGTTTGGTTTCCATAACAACCCTAGAAGGTGGGAGGCTGTGCTAACTAGCAGGTACTGCCCAGCTGTGAGGGGGGCCACAGGAAGAGCTCAGGCTGAGGGCTACAAGCTGAGCCCAGCAGGCTTTTCAGCACACCTTCCCTGGACCCTCACAACCTCGAAAGCAGGTGGGATAAAGGAGTAGGCTGAAAGCTGGTTAGATTTTTGGGCAAGTGGTAGGTTCTCTCTGAGCCTCAGTTTCCCCATCTGGGTAATGGAGGATGGATAAGGAGTTTTATTTAATTGAACTTTTCTACCACTTCCAAGACTTGTTGATAATCCTAGGATAGGAGCCTTGTGATTTTGGACCACTTTATTGACATTCACTTCAGAGGCTGTCATTTCATAAGGTAGGGTCACTGTCAATCAAAGAAGCTGGCTCAGTCCAGCCAAGACCCCAAGGCTGATGATGTTCTAATAGGTCCATGTGGCTCTACAGGAATGAACATGCTGTTTCTGTGAGATTCTTGAAAACTGGCAGCTGTCTGAGCTTCTGAGGTCCTGTTCTACTTTGTCACCCTGGTTCTGGCACAGCAGGAAGGCAAGCAGGCCTTGGTGAGGAAGACACACCTGCTTGTGATTCTGAGCGGGAGTGGTTTCCCTATGGAATCCCTTGGGGAATGAGACTGGGATTCTCCCATGAGATGGGAGAGGAGGGCTTGTTAAGGGCCTAAGGTCATGCAGAACATCTACCAGAGATATGGGTTTAGCACAGGCCAAAGCCTGGCCCAGGATGATCACCTTCCCTGGGGTCTGGGACTGTCTCTGTGGTGCCACTGTCTTGCTCGGGCTCCAGAATGGGGAGACAGGTGCTGTGTCCTCCCCTGCCTGAAGTCCCATTCCCTTCTGGAATACTCAGCCCTGAGGGTCCTATAGATTACTATCCTCCATCCCACAGGGGAACCCTGTATACAGTCTAGGCCTGGCCTGGCAATCTCACTGTCCCCGTCAGTATAACCTCCCCAGCTCTGACATGAAGAGTTCTCCCTCCTTCCCTAACCTCAGATGTGCCTCTCTACTCAGTTCTCAGCTGATGATCATGCTTCTTATTTCACTGAGAAAATAGAAGCAATCAGAACAGAAAGTCCTTCTTCTCTCATCGTCAACTCTATCAATCTACCTCCATCTCTACCCAAAATTCTGCCTTCCCTGCTCTTCAGGTAAATGCTCTGCCTTGGCACGGATCCCCACCCTCTTGGGCCAGCTCAAGGGCTTTGCTCCTGTAGTTCCCCCTCACCTACATCATCAAGCATCCCCTCTCTACTGGATCATTTCCACCAGCCGACAAAGATACCGCTGTTCTTGAGAAGTCCCCCCTGGACTCATAATGCCTTCTGACCACCATGACATTTTCTGTCCTAATTTATAGCAAACCCCACCAAATAGTTGTTTTTATCCTCCACAGCTCCTTTCCTTCTCTCTGGAACCCTATTTAACCAGTGCGTGTTCTCCCTTCCACTGGAACCCCTCTTGTCAAGGGCACTGTGACCTTGTCCTATCAACTCCAACAGTCCATTCTTAATTATCACCTTCCTCAAACCCCTCGTGCCGTGTTTCTAGTGAAATCACATTCCTCAGGGAAGGGGGTGCTGGACACTACTCTCTCCTGGTTTTCCTCCACCCTTTCTGGCCAGTTCCCTCAGTCCAGTCTTCTCTTCTGACCTGGAAATGCTGGAATGTGCCCATAGTATACTCAGGCCACAAGCTACACTCTCAGGATCGCATCCGGATTCCTGGCTTTAAATGACATCTGTATCCTGAGGACTGCTAAATTTATATCTCTACCCTGGACCTCTTCTTGAACTCCAGACTGGTATATCCAGTGGCCTACTCAATCTCTCACCCTGGATGCTTTCAAGTGTCATACGTTGCAAACGAGACTTCTGATTCCTTCCTCCCTCAGCCAGCACCTCCCTCCAATTCTCCATTTCTACAAATGGTAATGCCATCCACCCAGCACTTGCTCAAACCAGAACCCACCATGGTGTCTTCTGTTGGTCTTCCCTGAAAAACAAATCTGCAATCTGAGCAGCTCTCACCCTGTCCACTTGGATCCTGGTTCTGGCCCCTATTCTCTCCCTTGGCTTCCAGTGGCTGGCTCTGACCATGACCTAGAAGGACAGTGCGATCTGTCCCCATCCCACCAGTCTGCAACTTCACCTCCCACCACTCTTGCTTCTCATACAGCTCCACCCAGGCCTACATCTACATTGGACTTGGGGCAAGGGGTATTGCTCTCAGAGCTGCCTTCTTCCTCCTATAAGATGAAGGGCTGGAGTCAGCTCACAAACAGTGCACCTAGAAACAGAAGTGCTGGTGCACTTTCTAATTACCAGGTTCTCCATCTACCTTGAAAATGCCCCTTCAGCATGGTCCAGTTTCCTTCTTTGTCTTTATCCCACACAACATGGGAGAGATGCTCATGTCCGAGTTAAATAAAGACTTCATCATAAATAGATTCAGTAAATCCAAGAATACTAAAAAGTGGAAGTTGAGCTGAACTATGAGCTTCTGATATCACCAGGCCCAACACAGCTCTGTCCTTTGCCAAGATATGGTACGCAGCCCTGCAAACACTGTGTCCTCAGGCTTTGATGCCTGACTCCTTGATCTCAACTTGTACATGGTGGCCTGCCCTGCTCAATCATCTCATCAGAACCTGGTATCTGTTGTCTGATCCTTCCAGGGAGGAGCACCACCTCTACACTCAGCTCTCAGCAAGGGTCTCCTCCTAGGCAAGGAGGCTGGGCCTCAGCATGGGCTGCAGCAGGCCTGGGGTCATGTTCACTTTCTGGCATGCTTTCTGTGTATTGGTTGCATCAGTCTTCTCTTCTGTAAAATGGGCTAGGTACCCTCATCCAGCCTACTTCTCTGGTTGGTGTGTCAATGACCAGGCACTTTAATATGTGCCAAATGCAGAGCCTCTGAATGGAGAGAGAAGACATATTGGTGCAGCTGGTGTGAGTTCCTGGGGATGCCTGGTTTCTTCTCCAGGCTCCTCTGCTTTACTGCGATTTCATTCTGAATCACTTTGGAATCCACGTCACTGCCTGAATATTGGTTTCTCTTGGTGGAAAGGGCAGAGAATATTCATCTGGAATCTTAATGCCTTGAGCCCAGGTCTACCGTGGAGGCACAGATGACCCAGTGGGCCTGACATCAAGGCCTGCCTGAGCTACTGTGGACCCATCTCTCTCTATCAGAATGAACTGATGGCTTCCATTTTGCCTTTTTCCAGCCTGGGTGCAAGCTGCACTCAGACTGCAGTGGGGAAGCCCAGAAGACCAGAGTGGTTCAGGGCTTGGGGAGTGGGTGCATACCCCCAGCCCAGCGTGGCCTGGCATGACATAGCACAACACAGAAAGGGAGATACTTACGCCATGACAATCACACTGAAGTCCAGCCAGTTCCATGGGTCCCGAAGGAAGGTAAATGCATGCAGGCAGAAGCCTCGAGCCAGAATCTTGACCAGAGACTCAAAGGTATAAATGGCGGTGAACGTGTACCTGGGGAGGACAGGCCAGAGGGTTTCTCAGGAGGACTGATATTCACAGGCCTGGTTTTTCAGGTTCTCCACATGGTAGGAGCCCTGTGCAGTTAGTTCCTTTCACCAGAGGTGGTCAGGTCGGACTCTGTACAGCACTCCTCTGTCAGAGCTGGGGATGCGGCTTGCTCTAAACATCCGGCTAAATAATCCATCTTCCCATGTGTTTATTCTGTATTACAAAGTGACTGCCATGTGCCCATCTTAACTCTCTATATTCCTTCTCTTGGTTGTCTTGGTACAAGAAAACTGACCCCCCCAATCTATTTCCTCGCCCTAGCTCTGGAGTCCATGTGTGCAACAGGCATATGGTGGCCAATGGGTGTGCTATAGGACAGTATGGATGGGTGGAGTCACTGCCCCTTACCCATGTTTGTGGGCCCTTGGGGGCTTGCAAGGGGAGCATGGTCCATCCTCACTGCCTGCAGGATAGATAGGTCCAGCTGTCTACCCTGGGATTGAAGGGGTGTTGATGTTCTAATGCATGGGGGTGGATAGGGGGCTGATCTCTCTGCTGGAAGCAGCCTGGGAATACAAAATGCCTGGATGCTGGGACTGTGGTCCAGAGGACTGGAATGGGGAGGGCACCACCCAGGTCTCAGAGAAGCTGGTCCTGTGTGAGCATGGAGAGTGACCAGGCAAGCTGCTTTCATAAGAAAGGCTGCCCGGACCTTATGTTGGTCTTGTATAAACAGAAGCCAAATGCAGTAAAGGCCTACCAAGTGTGCTTACAACTTGCAGGTAAGGGACTTTTCTTTGGGAAGAAAAGACCAGATACAGTTTTCTAAAACTGTGCCCATGGTTATAGGAGATAAGACTTGGAACAAAAGGTGGCCCAGTGTATTACTGAAGTGGGGATAGTCCCAGGTCTTTTCCTGGTGGCCACACCTGGAAGCTGCACAGTATATCAGATCGGTTAGTTCTCTAGGTCTTAGTCTTTTCATCTGTCTAATGGGGACAGCGGCAGTATCCACCCTATTGGGGTGCCTTGAGGGTAAAGAAGATGAAGCTCACAGTTCTGTGATAGTACCTGGCATGCACTGAGCACTCAGTAAATAACTATTATGGTTTCAGAGCCTTCTCTAATGTCATCAGTCCTCTTAGGAGGAACAGGGAGAAACCCTCTACTATGCCAACCTGGAGAGCTTCCTCCCCTGAGGACACAACTTAAAGCCAGCACTTGCCAGACTAGGAGAGGCAAAAGAGGGTAGAGGCTGAACAAGGACCCCCACCCCAGGGAGTGAGTTTCTGGACCTGGACACAGCCCTCTTCTGGGGTGACTTCAGAGGCAATGACACGGAATGGAAAAGGAAGGGAGAGGGCCAGGTGGAGCAGAAAGGCTCTGAAGATACTCACTCGACATACTTGGTCCAGGGTGGAGGATCATGCTGGGCCATGAACACGCAGTTGGTCAGGATGGTGCACATGATGAGCATGCTGAAGAATGTGCACAGGGGTCAAGGAAAGCCAAGCACAGGGGGTGGCCTGACACTGTTACCAGGGCGTCCTGCCCCTGGGCTTGTCACCACCAGACCTGTGCTGACAGATCTATAAGAGAGAGGCTCTGAGGAGACACAATGGGGCTGTGACCAGTCCATGCCAACCCCTCTCCACCCAGGCTCATTTCTGTTCCCTCCCCAACACTTGCAGCTAGAGCCTACCCTGCTCTGTAGCCCCTAAGAGACACCAGACACCTGAAATCATCCCTTTGTCAGGGTTCCCTGTAGGATGTTGAGTGGAGGGGAAGGAGGGAAGGTGATATCCAGACCTCCCAGGTGTTTACCTACAGTCAGGGAGGGCCCTGTCCTCAGTTACATCAGAGGGAGATGGGCATTTATAAACTGCTCCTCAGGGAGGGGAAGGCCAAGGTGGCAGGGATCCAAGCTCCCTCTTCTGCTTCTAGGGGAGCATCTCCTGATAAGATTATGCCTTGGGACGTCTCTGCAGATCTCCTCTGCCACTAAATGGCTATAGACCTGGTTAGGACTGTGGGTCCTGGGAAGACAGAAGACTGCTTCTCTGACTGTTCCCCTTCACTCTTGCTCATTGCTCCACCTAGTGAACCCTTGCTCACCTTCACAAACCCCTCAGTAGGACGCACTCCCAACCTGACCCTCGGCAACCCCCAGGGCATCACACTCATTTTAGTTGTGGATGCTCACTGAATGGCAATGTCTATCTGTCTCCTGGAAAATGGGGGAGCTCTCTGAATGCCAGGACTGTGCTCTGGCTACCCTTGCAGGCCCATGGCCTTGAGCTGAACTACCCCAGGCTCTGTGTGACCCCAGCTCCATGCAGAAGTACCTCCTCACCCCTGCCTCACTTCTGCAAGCCCTGAAGAGAAGCAAAGGATAGAAGCTGGGGTTTTTATGGGCTGGGGTACCCCTGGGGGGCTGGTCTGGAGTAGGGACAGTGTGCTGCCCTCACAAGTGCCTCCTTAGTCTCCGAAGACAGGCTGGGCCTCCTACTCCCTGTGGCTGCCCCCAGGTGCACAACACTGCCCCAGCCTCGGCTCCACACACACAGCTGCCAAGCCCGTGATTCCCACAGGTCACCCAGGAGCCACAGTAATTGAGCTCCAGGGGCTGCCTCTTTCCTCCTCAACACAGCTCCATCTGACCTGCTGAGGAGACCAATGGAGTCAGACCACAGACCAGGCTGAGCTGGGGAAAGGGTGTGTGTGTGTTGTGGGGGGGGGAAGCCTCTCAAGGTACCTAATGAGGTAGATGCCCTCTATGCCTCTGGACCTCCTTCTAGGGAATCCAGGCAATCAGGAAATCAGCATCCCAAACATGGCCTCCAGGTTATAATTAATTCTCCTATTTCCCTTCTGAGATGAGAGGGGACAAGGCTTTGGGAATCCTTCCTTAGTCAAATTGGGGCTGGGCCAACAGGACTGTTCAGCTCTGATGCTAAGGCTCCAGGAAACCTTGATTTCTCCCTGGCCAAGGACATTACCCCAGGCCCTGGGGTCCCTCTCTCAGCCTGGTATCTTCCCAGCTCTCTGCCTGTATGAGGATCTCCAAGGCCAGGCTTACATCTCACTCCAGCTTCCAAGGCAGGATCAGATGCTCATCTCGGTCCCTCTCTCCCTGACCCTTGTACACACACATGGCTCACACCTGGGCTACCTGCCAAAGCTTTCCTCACTGGGCAGACATTAACAAGCCCCTCGGCCAATCTTTATTCATCCCTGTGGATCCCCTGATAAACTGTTTACTAAGAATTCCAGATGGGGCAGTGCCTGTGCTCAAGGAGCAGAGTGCGGGCCCCATATACCAGAGGTGGCAGGTTCAAACCTGGCCCCAGCCAAAAAAAAGAATCCCAGATGATTCCTGAAATACACAAATAATGATGCTAAGAGTGAATATTTATTGAGCCTGTCCTAGGTGCCAGGCTCTGCTGTGTCCATTAACTAATCCGATTCTCCCAATAATCCTATAAAGTGGGGACTGTCTCCATCTTAGAAGACGATAAGATTGAGGCACCAAGAGGTTAAGTTTTAGGTTACTGTGGTAGGCAGAATAAATCCCAAAGATCAGAATCCCGAAACTATGAATACAATTTATTTGACGAAAGAGACTTTGCAAATGTAATTAAATTAAGGATTCTGAGGAGGGTAGATTATTTTAGATTATCTCAGTTGATCCAGTATAATCACATAGGTCCTCATAAGTGAAGGAGGGAGGCAGGTGGGTCTGGACCAGAGGGCAGTGATGTTAGAAAGACTCGATTGGCCAATGTAGGCTGGAAGATAAGAGGGGGCTGTGAGCCAAGTAACACAGGCAGCCTCAAGAAACTGGAAAAGCCTAGAAAACAGACTCTCCCCTCAGGCCTCCAAAACAGAACACAGCCTTGCTGATATCTTCATTTTAGCTTAGGGAGAAAACCATTTTGGACATCTGAACTACAAAACTGTAAGATGACACATTTGTCTTGTTTTAAACAATGAAGGGTGTGATAATGTGTTATAGCAGGCACAGGAAACTACTAGCCGTACAAGGCTGATCAATGGCAGGGCCAACCCTGAGCCCCGTTGTCCTGATTTAGGCCTTACTCCAAGTCCCCTGATGTACCATCTCTGCATGGTGACACTGAAGGACCATTCTCCTACCTCCAAACTGGAGGAGCCTGCTCTAGGCCTGGCCTCTGCCATCCACAGTGTGAAAACCAAACAAGGTAAAGGGCTCCATTAAATTTGAGGAGACTACCACACAGGGGGAAGAGTAAAATTATTTGTCATTTCTAAGAGTAAACCCTACCTGGGCATGTGTGCCTGGCCCTGGGTGGCAGCCAGGGAGACAGTGGAGTCATGTCCCCAAAATGTTCTGCCATGGGATATTACGAGAAATCAGACACACCTCTGGCTAGGCTGGACAGGAAGCTTCCTGGAGGATATGTTTAGACAAGCACCAAAGGCTGGCCGGGTCCTCCGGTAATCGGTCAGCCCAGGTAGGCATGGTGAGGCAGGGTGGACTGAGGACTGAGTGACAAATCTCTGAGGAGCCAAGCCCCTCCAAGGTTTATGGGACCACTCGTAGCCCTCCTTAGAGTGGAAAGCAGTCTCCTCTGCTGAGAGGAGAGGAGTGGACAGGCTGACCAGACAGAGGCCAGGGAGAACTAGGCCTGAGTTGGCCAGGCCCCAACTCAGAGAAGAGCCAGGGCACACAGCCTTCTGAACCCTGTCAGCCAGGGCCTGGGTCCCACGGTGGGCAGTGACGGGAGCTGTCTGTATGGGTTTTATCTTTTCCAGACACAGCAGTGGCTGAGGGTGAGGTGCAGTAGCTTCTTGTATCTTTGCCACTTGACTGCTCACAGTCCTTGTTGGCTCCCTTGGCCTTGAGGATGGCACTTACACAATTCCTCATCAATCCTCTGTGTGTTTGCATGCATGCATGTGTATGAGATCTCCCTATCTACCATGAGCCCCTGGTTCATGTGTTGCTACTCCCTCATGGAGCACAGTATGTAGCTAACATTGGAGAGATGAGTCAATTGAACTCTGGCCAGGTCACACCTGTTTGAAATGCCTTATAATTTCAGGCTGATGATCGAGCTGGTCCCTTGTGTGGGCTGAAGCAAAGGCCAGCTCTCCAGTACAGAGCTTAGCTGAACATTTTCAATCTTGTCATGTCATTGTCCCCAAACATCCACTTCCAGCCTCATAATTAAAATGCCAGTAAGGACTGCTTGCATTTGTTATGAGGAATGCCTGACACTTGGGCTTCCTAAGTCTTCAGAACCCAGAAAGTTAAAAAACTCCCAAAGAGAAGGGAATTAGTGTATGTGGGGGTGTCTTCATGGATTTATGATATTAAATGAACACACACACACACACACACACACAAACATGTGGTCTGATTGCCCATTTGAATCTGGTAGAGAAACGTGGGAGGATTTTGTGAACAGATCCTGTGCATCCAGGAAAGCAAATGCATCTCAGTGTGAATGTGAGGCCTCTCTGAAAGTGACTGTGGAGGAATTTAGAGTTCAGTCGGTTTCTTTTATTTAATCCCTGCAGGAACACATTCTGCAGTATTATGACAAAAATACATAGGACAAAAATCATTCTACATGCCCATATTTATTTTTTCAGCAACTTCCCAGGGCTGCACTGCAGGCATGGAGCAAACTGTAGGGCCAAACTGAAATACCATGTGCTCTCACCACAGTCTGTGAGCTTTTGGATTGTTAGAGACAGGGTCTTGCTCTGTCACCCTTGGTAGAGTGCAGTGTCACAATCATAGCTCACAACAGCCTCAAACTCCTGGGCTCAAGGGATCCTTGAGTAGCTGGGCCTACAGGCGTGTTCCACCATGTCTAGCTAATTTAAAAAGAAACATTTCAGAGATGGAGTCTCATTACGTTACTTGATTTCCTGGTCTGAAGTGATCCTCTTGCCTCAGCCTTCAGTGTTGCTGGGACTACAGACATGAGGTACTGCACTTGGCCTCCTGGCCCTTTTTAAGTTTGTCTTTGCCTTACTACCTCTTCCCAAAGAGACTCGCTCAGCACTCTGTACATGTAGATTTAGTAGATGTTCGAATGGATATAAAAATTTTGGCAAAACAAAAGCTCAGAACTCAAAACATGAAATCTGACAGTTCAATAGAAATGCACACTGACTGATGATGGGTACAGAGTTTCTTCTGAGTGATGGAAACATTCTGGAAGTAGATGGTGATATCTATATCCACCTTATGGATATACAAAAAACCACTGAATTATGCTGTTTAAAATGGTAAATTTTATGGTATATTAAGTATATTTCAATTAAAAAAATACAGGGAGGGCTTGTAGATTCCTAGGCCTTACACTGGCGATTCTGATCTAGTAAGGGTTAGGAATCTTCATTTTAACAAACTTCCCAGGTGAGACTGAGGTGGCCCTCACATACTGACATTCGGAAACCACTGTCCTATGGCAGTGTGCACACAGGGACATCACTAAAGCACAGGTTCTAGGGTGGGGCCCAGGACTTGGCAATTCCTACAAGATCCTGGGGATTCGGGTGCTGCTAGTCCGAACACACTTGGAATGTCAAGCCACAGGGTGCAAAAGGGCTGCTCCCAACACCCACAAACCCAGACCTCTTCTGCCCTCAGTGCCTGAGAGCCCACTAAGTGGCGCTGTTGAGAACCAGCAATGTGCTTCCATCCCCAGGCAGTGGAGTGTCAAGGCAGCCACCAGGAGCCCAGTAGAGGGCCTCACTGATGCTCAGAACTTCCCTGGGGCAGCTGCCCTGGGGGACACAGGCCGGCTCAGAGCCCTCGGAGCAGGTGGGACCAGCACCTCTCAGCCTCACAGCCACTGCTCAATGGACCCTCTGCCCAGGCTGGGCACTTGAACACCCCCATTTCCTCCCTCACCCACCTGCCTCCCTGGCCTCCCATTTGCCCTACTCGCAGCCCAGTCCCTTGCTGGAGCCCCGGGGCTGCTATTGCCTCCCCGGAGGCTTCTGTGGCTGCCAAACAGTGCTGGGTTGGTTAGATACCTGGAGGAGAAGCCCCAGGTGAGAGTTGGAGGATGCCTTCAGAGAGGCCACACCCATGGAGTGAGTCCAGAGAGAGGCTGAGAGCAAGACAGCAGTTCACCTTTTTTCCTCCTATTGCTCTGTCCTTCTCACCAGGCTGTGACAGCTATTTGTGTAGCTGCCTTACTAGTCTTAGGGGACTGTAAAATTCCCAAGGAGCCAGGACTGGGTCATACTCAGCCAGATAACCTCAGGATGCCCAGCTTAGTGCCTGACACAACAGGAGGTGCAGGTTCTGTCACAGGATGGCTCCAAAGGAAACCCAGAACCACTCCAGTCCCACAAAGTATGATGTAGTGGGGACTGGCACCCTGCCCCTCAATACAGCCCCTCTCCACAGCCACCCTAGAGACCACCATCCTGATGCCATGGCTACAGTGTGCATGTGGAATTTTTCCTAGACTTGCATGTGTCTCAGGACCCCACAAGAAAGGCAGGGGTGAGCTGGAGGAGAGAGCAGACCCATGGCTAGGGGATGCATCTTACTGTGTGTTTGCATGCAGACAACAAGGTGCCACTTAGCCCCTCCAATTAACCCCTGGGGTTAGGGTCAGACACTGGGGCACAGGAGGGAAGAAAGTGGAGCTAAGAAAGAGTATCCCCATCCCTGCCTGGACAGGAAAAGCCCCTAATGTATCAGTCTTAATCCTGGTTACTAGTCCCTCACTAGGTAGCTGTGTTCCTGAAGCCTCATGCCTTGCCTAGAGGTATTAAGGGGTGGAATCTTCACTGTGTCCTCAGAAAAGGCCCATTCAGAGTAGGGGCTTTGGAGGGCCTTGGGGGAACTGTCAGGACATCCCACCAGACTCATGATCAGTTATACTGCAGAGCCCAGCAGCACTGCCTAGATTAACAGCAGAACTGACTGCATGCACTGGCCAAAGGAAGGGCTGTCCAGGGTGGCACCATACAATACTGACACCTCCGTGCCTGGAGCTGGCACTGTCCTCCCTGAAAGGCTGCATCTGAAGTCCAGAGCGCAGGTGTGATTAGGTACTGGCGTCCCAAGCTGCATGCTGTCTGAATAAGACCCTTCTCTGGGTCTCCCATTATGCTGCATCAGCCTGATAGCTCTCCTCCACAGGCCAGAGCTTTTTTAGGCTGTGGTTTATATAATTTAATGCTAACCAGACTTCTTTGAGATACTCTGAAACTGCAAACATTTTGTCAACACCTAATCAAAAGGCAACTGTTGCCTCCCTCGAAAGAGGCCCACATGTGAATAAACTGGAGGCCTCTTTACTGGGAAATGGTTTTTCCCTGGCTGAGCCCTAGTGGGTTTGAAGGTTCCTGCAAATGGGTGGGGAGAGGAAAGGCCCAGGGTGTGTGGTGGGGGGAGATATTTAGAACTAAGATCAGAGTCAGGGGAACAAGGGCAGGTCTCCCTTCTTCTGGGATCCTCAGTAGCTTAGCTTCTAGAATGTGTTTCTCCTGAAGAATCAAAGAAGGGTTTCTCAAACTTTCATGTGTGTAAGAATCCCCCAGGGAGCTTATTAAAATGCATATTAAAACCCTTGGTGGGTTTAGAGTAGGGTCCAAGGTTCTACATTTCCTGCCTTCTCCCAGGCAATGACCAAGCTGCCTGTCTGAGGACAAGCAGGGACTCAGTACCATCCTTAGCCCTAAACTAGGATATGGGTGGGGGGTGGCACCCTGTGCACATCCCCAGGGTGGGGCCCCAGGGTGCACCCAGAAGGGATTAATTGCAAAGGATATGAATGAACCAGAATCTTCACAGCTGCTCTTCGGATGGGGTGAAAGGGACTGAGGACATACAAGGCGTTGGTGGCACTGAACCGGAAGATGGTTTTGCCTTTATTCAGCACGATGAAGGTCTGTGGAAAAGAGTGGTGTTAAGTTCTTTTGGAGAGAAGTTCAGAGCCTGGTGACTGTGGTTAGGGGTGCAGTGGAAGGGCAGCAGGAAAGGGGACAGCAGTGGCACATTCAGCAGGTCAATGGACCCTCACTGCCTGGCCCCAGGCTGGGTTGGGGGAGACCCCATTTAATGAAATGTCAGGTTGGTTGAGATTTAGTTAAGTTCCAAAATTACAGTCCCCAAAGATGGGGCCTTTCATGGCCCTTGCCTGGCTGCCATCATAGCAGAAAAGAGGCCCAGAAGACACTGATGCTTCCTGCCCTCAGTTGGCCCGTGCCCCTCCTGTACAGCTTCTCCACTAGCTCCCTGGGATGAGGGAGAAAGGCTATGGCTGGAGGGCTGGCCCAGCAGGGAAAACTTAGGGGTGAGGAGAAGGAAAGAGGAAAGTGCAGAACCAGCCCTAGGGAGAAGTTTCCCCAGGGCCCTGTCTCCAGGCATCCAGAGCAAACCTCAGCTTCACCCCACCCCAGAGGAAAAACCTAGTGTTTCCCTCTTGAGGGGGATCATGAGAAGCCCAAGGTGGCCCCTCCCTGAGCTTCCAGAAGGTGCCTTTTTATAGGGTACAAGGGGCGCAGAAGTGGCTAAGTGCTGGAGGCTGAGCCATGTGCACAGGAGGTGTGAGTCTGGGTCACAAGCAGCTCCCTGGGGACAGCAGCCCATCCCCAACTACCCAGGTGTGTAGTTGGTCCAGCTCTGGGATCTCACTTCTCCAAGGGTTGAGCTGGTAGGACAAGGTTTTACTTAATTTGGGCCTGGGAGACAAGTTGACCAGATAGATTAGGACCAAGAGCTCTTCTAGTCACCACATGGGACTGTAGACAGTGAGGCCAAGGGTTAGCAAGTGGAGACAGATGGTTAGAGGTCAGAATCATGCCTATAGCTGCTGTGCAAGGATTCTCAGACACAGGGGACAGAAGAGAAGGTGTCCCTGGTTCTTCCCAAACTCAAGTGCCACCTGCCCCCCCAAGCCAGGCGTAACCCTGACCCCAACCTGAATTAGGTCTACCTGCTGTGATGCCTGCCTGTCCCAGCTAGGTTTGGCCTAATTGCCACCCATCCTCTCTGATTAATTACCAGCAGTGGCTTAACCCAACTCAATTTTTATTGACCAACCATGATCTAAGCTGGTCCATCCTAATTAATCTCGCCTCTGAGCCTAACTCTGATCCCCAACTGTGGCCTTAATCCATGACCTTGACTACACCTGAATCATTTAAACCAGGGGGTGATTCAGCTGGGAGCCTGGGAGCAGAACCTGGCTCAAGGCCTCCTCTCCCTGCTGCCTATATAGCCTGGGATAGACTGGGTGGGCTTTCCCTTCTCACTTGTACCCACTCACACATGACATGTGCACACATCCAGGCAAAGATATGCCTTGTGCTCCCCTTAGGCTTTTGGTCTTAAATACAATCTCAAGCCACAGCCACATACTCCCACACTCACCATGCACTCACATTCACGCTCACTCTCACACTGAGAATGTGAGAGTGCAGCAATGTGATCAGCCACTTCTCCTTAGTGCACAGTCTTCTGGGGAGAGGCCTCCCCCCATGTTCAAATCCTCCTCCCTCCTGCAGTGAGGCCTACAAGTGTAGGCAGCAGGCAGGAAGATCAAGCCTCCACAGGAGCTCTGCATAACCATGGCCTGGCTGAATGTAGGACTTGGGCATGTGGGCTTGGGACAGGGGCCAGGGCCGGGGGCTCAGACAGGGCAGTTACCTCCTGGGTGGGAGCCATGCTGGGGGAAAGCCTGAGACACTCTGCTCTTACTGAGCCATGATAGAACCCCTGACCCCAGTAGTCACTGTCTCCTGCAAACCCTCCCCCCCACCCCCTGGTCTTACTGATCCCATTACTAGCCCACAAGGCCCAGGGAGGTGCTGCTATGGCCCCAGTCTGAGCAAGGCCACACAACATTCAGTAAGCTCTCATGCTGCCAGAGGGCAGGGTGTAAGGGGTACAGGCTGTGGGGAGGGCCCACATGCAATGCTCTGGGGCCCAATCTCAGAGCAAGACTCAGGCTTGACTCTAATTCACATACATACTATGGGATAGGGAGGAGTCTTCTGGAAGAGAAAATCTAACACAGAAAATTCCTAAAGAAAGCATTCCACAGGAGGCAGGATCAACTGAGGCTGCTCTCGCTTTTCTTCATAGCACCAAACTAGCATCTCAGACTGCTTAATTCGTCTTTTATTTCAGAACTCCAAAATTAAGGTGACTGGAACATAGATCACCAGTGATTCAACCTCCCCAAACCCAGCAGAGCCCATCCTGAGCAGAGCCACTCTCCTATCTGCTCCATTGATGGGGGAACTGCAAACATTTTAGAAGGGTAGAAGGGGTGGGAGTGGGTGGCAATCACCTTTTGGGTGCTATAGAAGGGGTCCAGGTCCTCCAGGGGCTCCCCAATGAGCTCCCGGGGTGGGTTGCCATAGAGATCTGGCAGCTTTTTGGAGGCCTGCAGGTCCAGCTGGGGCCGGGGAGCCTCCTCCTCAGGCAGCCCATCACGGCTCTCCTGTGAGGTGGCCGAGCCACGGGCTTGCTTCTCCACCATACGCTTCTCGATGGCTGCCAGAGACTCCCGTGTGAACCTTCGGAAGCTGCTCGTGCCCCGAGGTAACAGGAAGTTTGCCATCTTCTCATCCTGCTTCTGGGCACAGGCTCTGCTCACGGTGCCTGTGGGGAAGCTGGAAGACATAGACAATGGAACTGATGCTGCGCCCAGGGCCAGGACAGGTGGCTGAGCTGGGGCAGGGAAGGATGCCTCTGCAAAGTTGATCCCGACCCCGGCTTGCCACTGCTCAATAGGTGCACCGGGCCCACACTGGTCTGGGTAAACCCAGATCTGCCTCTGGGTTGTGGGTATGCACGGGTACTGTCATGGAAGTTACCTGTCCTTTCCAATCCTGACAAGCATGTCTGAATGTGAGCAGGCAAGAGCAACTGTGTCATCCAAGCATCTTCGTTCTGCCCCAATCCGCACAAAAGGAAATGCTCACAACTTTGGGTTTCTTAACTGTCCTCACTTGAGACATTTCCACAGCTGGTGCCAACCCTTCCTGGGCAGAGGAAGGAAACCCCATGGGGCAGGGATGGGGGTGTCATCTTTTTATCCCAGATTCCTAGCAGAGCTCTTCCTTAACAAATGAATAACTGAACAAACGATGAAGAAATGTAGGTGAGAAGTTAGGGCATTAGAAGGTACCAAGTCTTGCTCCTCCTCTTAATTCTTCCCTTCTAGAGGAAACCCTGGAGCTGTGAGGAAGGCAGACTCTTAGCCTGAATGGTGGGGGCCAATGGTAGGGGACACTGTCTGGTCTCCCCAAAGCACCACATGCCTGTACAGGGGAGGGTGCCCAGACTTCACTTGGGCCACAGGAGGTGTCAATTGATGAGACACCTGTATTTAATACAGGAGACCCAGGAAAATCCTGTGGGTTTTTGGAAATAGCTGGATAACAATTTTGGGGTTGTCATCCATATGCTGGCACCTTGTGTACACAGCTTGGTAGAGAGCCCCTGCTGAGGAGACCTCAAAGAATCCCCAGAGTATGGCATTCTCTAAACCAATCTTGTCCAAAAGGTGGGAAATATTTCCCTTGCCCAATCTGAGCTATTTCACTTCCTTGGAAAGGTTAATATACAGTATAAAATTAGCCTGGCACTTTACGTAGCTTGAAGATCTGGCTGCCTTCCACCCCCCACCTCCACCTCTGCTTTAAAAAAAAAAAAAAGAATATATATAAATATACATATATATATAAAAAAAAGTGTGTGTGTGTGTGTGTGTATATATATATATATATATATATGTGTATATATATATATATATATATACACACACACACACACTTTTTTTTTCTTTGAGACAGAGTCTCACGTTGATGCCCTGAGTAGAGTGCTATGACATCACAGCTCACAGAAATCTCATACTTTTGGGCTCAAGTTATTACCTTGCCTCAGCCTCCTAAGTAGCTGGGACTACAGGTGCCCGTCACAACGTCTGGTTGTTTTTAGAGATGGGGGTCTTCCTCTTCCTCAGGCTGGTCTTGAACTCCTGAGCTCAAGCAATCCAACTGCCTTAGCCTCCCAGACTGCTAGGATTACAAGTGTGAGCCACTGCGCCCAGCTAAATCATATATACCTTTAAATATTTCATACCAACCAAATAAAATTCTAGCAATAAATTGGATTATAATGCAAAAAAAGAAACAAAAAGGAGACAGAGAAGAAATGCTGATGGAGCATCTCTGGCTCCTCATAGCTCCTTGCTCCCCTCCTTCCAAATGTGAACAAGTGAAGTCTGATCTCAAGTGACAGCAGAACCAGAAAACAGTGACCACTCATCAACTAGGATATCCAGCCGGCACATGCATATGACACCACCCCAGGAGAATGTGGCCCCTGGTGGCCTCAAACAATCCAGAACCCAGTGTGAACATGCTCTGCCCATGACACTAAGGGAGAAGAATGCAATCCCAACTGCCCCAGCAAAACAGGATGTGGTCAGAAGGGCTCCTGAATGTGACACCAAGTTGGAGGCTGCTTCTGCTAATTACCACATCAAACCAGGAATGACCATGCTCAAGGGGGCAAAGAAGACACCTGTTGGAGATCTCTGCCACGTCGGAATCCCTTTCTGTCAACCAAGGGCCAGTTTTATCTTGATCTTACTCCTGCAGCAAAACATGTCACCAATGGCTCCAATGAGCTGCTGCCCTACTGACCCCTGCACATGGCTGGCAAACAACCTGCCCCAGCCCAGAGCACAGTGAGCAGGCACCTGGCCAAGGGACAGGTAAACAGTGAGCAAACATAACACAGCCAGGCCTCAAAAGGGTACCTCTGGTCTCCAGGGAAGTGTGGCATGCAACACAGGTAGGGAAGCAGAAAAGCAGTCCCAGGACCTATACTTTAAGAGCCACTTAAGAGCCAAGTTAAAGGAACATCTCTGTTAAAAATAGCAGGTGAAGGAGTAGGTTCCCATTTTATAAAAGCATTTCCCTGTCTACCTTCCATTTTTGAGTGAACAGAGAGACATCTGTAACACAATACTCATCATTAAATGTGAATGGGGCTTTTTTGTGTGTGCTAATGGAAATTTGGGTAACTTTAAGCTTTTTCTTTGTACTTGTCTTCATTGCCCAAATCCTTTATGATGAGGTTGCATTATTTTTACAAAAATAATAAAATCATTAGTCGTTTTATTTTTTAAGAAACTCAGCCTAAATGATAGCAGCTTCTTGCAGGACAACCCCCTCCACTGTGAGCAATCACTCACTAGTTCAGTAAATTGGGAAGCCACCTCTTTTGCTTGACATGATTTCCTAAAAATAGCGCTCTCTGTCTCACTATACCCATCTATGTCCATACACCTACAAGGGCTCTAGACACACGTGTATGTCCATGGACCTGCAGAGACTCACTAGCACACACTGTGCGTGAGTGCGCACACAAGCTTGCACCTGCACACATGTCTGTTCTGGTGCAAATGCTTTTAATTTGTACTGAAATAAACAACTCATGTAGATAGGTGTATGGAAGTGTACAGGTGGATGAATTTCCATGAGTGAAAGCACCTGTAACCAGCACCCAGACAAAGAGATGGCTCCTGGCCTCTCAGACTTTGGTTCTTCTAGTCACCAATTCCCCTTCTTCACCAGGGAACAACTCAGCTGACAGCTAACGATATACGTTAGTTTAGCCTGTCTATGTAGGTTAATGGCTCTTAACAGACCCCTTGGAAGGGTGGAGAAAGGATTCAGGGGAGAAAGCACATCTCCTTTTCATTAACCTCTAACTTAAATTTAGCATTTCCTACAATCATGCATGTTGGCAATGAAACAGAAGCATTAGTAGTACCCATAACGAAAAGAAACTGCAGACATTTCCCTGTCCCATTACAGTTGCTGCTGGTATCTTCAATATCACTAATGCTCATTGAGATTTCAAAATTATAGTACTTAGACCCACTGCTAGATTCTATTATTTAAAGCATCAATAAAGAAGCACATACATTACTCTATCAAAAATTGGTTTTTAAGTGTTCTGAGAGCTGCATTTCAATACAATTAGTTTCCTTTTTAGTTCTATGTATTTTATTTTGTCTTAAAATATGCACTTCTGAGATGGGCTTCACACAGATGGTTGAGAAAGGTTAAGACCTCAGCTTGGTTCCTGCCCATTTGCTGACTCTGGGGTCTCCTCCTCTACACCTCAGCTCCCTTATCTGGAACATGAGCAAGGTAGATGAGGTGACCCTCCCTGTACTTTCTGGGATTCTTTGATGCTCTAATTATGTTCCCTACACGGCAGGTTCCAGTCTTTCCCCTGGACAGTGGCTGTGATTCACCTGGACTCTGTCAGTTCTGGATAGGGATGGAGAATAGTAAGAAAGGTTCTCCCAGGAGAAAGGCCGGCCTTTGGACCCTAGTCTCCCCCACCTTTGGGTCTGGGAAGTCCCATTCCTAGTCCTGTTGTGGCCCTGTGGGAGAGGCAGAACAACCTCAAGGAGATAGGCCCCAAGTCCTTGAAGACAGGCAGAGGCTAGGAGACAGATGTCTAGGTTCATGTGTGCAAGTCCTGCCATACTCTCCAGTCCAAGCCCTGTTGATGAGGCCTGGGTCCTAAGAAAGGTCTTACTCAGCTGGCCTCCAGCAGAGCACTTGGGGGGCCCTGGCCTGGGAGGAATATGGGCCACGCAGGGATGCTGCTGAAAGAAGATTCCAGGTGAAGTTCCCTGCATTGTGGCCAGGCAGCCTCAGGTTCCAAAGTAAACCCACTGTCTTTTGTCTTTGGGCCCTGCAGGCGGCTCTCAGTGGGTGGGCAGGATCCGTTTCTCCCTTGTTCTCCCGTGGCCTGCACCTGGCTCTGGCCCTACCCTTCCTTCAGCAGCTCAGGCCCACGCCCTGCTGTGGCAAAGCCTGGCTGAGCCCTGGCTGCAGGGTTTCCGGTGCTCCAGGTTGCGGAATACTCAGGGATGGTCTGAGGAAGTGAGCCTCCAGCTTTTGGGGGAAGGACCCACTCCCAGCTGCAGAAGGCTAAAGGGGCAAACACATAAGTGGAGTGTGTCTTGCACAGGTCCAGTACACAGGGGAGGCTGGACCTGGTTTGATTCCAAGACCACACCCAGTCTTCCCTTAGATATCAGCATCTCACGATTCTCCTGTGCCCAGGACAACTGCTCCATCTGTATCAGCTTCTTCCTCTGCACCAGCCCTATAGGACTTCTGGGGTCCAGAGTAGCTGCTTCTAGCTAACCACTCTTTCTGGGCTGGTTTACCCTGTCTTTTCTCCTTCATTCTTGTTGACCCCCACTGCACCTTACCCCAAGATCATCAGCCTCGGGTTACTAAGCACATCTCCTTCTAGGTCCTGCTGGCTCCTGAGAGTTAATGGGAGCAAACTGTAAATCCTCCTTTTCAAACTGGTTCCTCCTGACATCCTTTTTTCTAGCACTGGCTGCAACCCTCAAATCCCACCCAAGACCATCTCCCTCTCAATGCCACTGCCCTGGGAGAAGCCTCCTGCCCCTGCGTGGACCATGGCAGGGCTTCCCTCTTTACTTGTGCAGCCTCCCACTCCCGGCCTTAGATACTCCCACACACTTTCCCTGCCCTGTGCGATGGCAAAGTTACCTCCTAGCTCCCCTACCACCTCCTCTAGGATGCCTTCTCTGACTGCCTGCCTGCACAGACCTCCCTCCTCTGCACCCCCACACACAGCTCTGGAAAGTGAGGAAGGTGGCCTCTTTTGGTTACTGCCAGTCCCTGGGGATGAGTTAGATTTTCCTCTGGTTCACTGGACTGTAGTATGGATAGTCACATCAAGGCAGAGATGCTATTTACGGGAGGGTGGGGGGGACGGGTGGTGGTAGTGGTGGTGGTGGATTATTGACTTTTCACACCAGAAACTGTAATCTCCATACTGTCCTCTCTGTCAGCCTTCCTGAAGGAGGATTTCCTAAATGCAAAGGACACACAGCTGGTGCAGCCATGAGGACTGTCTGGGCTGGGGATATAGGGGTTACCAACTCATTCTGGTTTTCACTGGTATTTTCCTAGTTTTAGTACTAAACTTCCTGTATCTAAGGATCCCCCTCAGCCCAGGACAAAGGAGGACAGCTGGTCACTTTAGGGGTGAGGCAGGAATGAAGCGACTCTCTCCTTCCCTGCCTACTGCTGTCCTTGATCCCAAAGGCACTCTTCAGGTCCTGAGTCACATCTGGCATTTTGGTCGCCTTGGAATTGGAGCCTCTGGAACACAGCATGCAAAGAATATTCTTTGCCATGTAAATTTATGCAAACCACTTTGTGGAAGTGGTTCCCAGGCTTCCTAGAAAATCTCTGTCGGCTTCCTCCCTCTGTGCTCCTCTCTCCTGCCCCCAAATCCTTGGTCTGGAGCACCACCCCAAGCCTCTCCCCAGGCTTGCAGTCCCAGGGGCCCCAGGTACTCAGTCTACCTCTGCCTGGCTCTGCTGCACTCCCCTTCTGCTTGCCCCTCAGCGCCAAAAAGGAGATTCAGTGCCCTGAATCAGGTGGTCACTCCCTCAAGGTGAAGCACAAGGTGAAGGCAGTGACTTCCTAGTCACACCACTGCCACACTCCATTGGTGAGCACAGGGACCCCATTGCCCACCAGTGCTGCAGGGACACGCTGAGAAGACAATTCTGGATGCTCTCAGACTGACAACACCAGGGACAGGAGAAAGAGATCAGGGAAGCCCAACAAGGGAGAACTTTACCACAGCCATCAGCAAAACCTCAAATACCAAGACCTCTCTCACTCTGGGCCTCATTGTCTGAAATCTTCCATCAGGACTTCCAGCCCTCCTTGTAAGGCAATTAATTGCATCCCTTCTTTGAAGAGAACATATCAATTAATCAACACCTTAACTCAGGCTCATTTTATTAATTGATGATTCAGTAAACATTTAGTCAGCACCCACTGTGAACATGGTCCTATGAAGGACTTCATAGAATGCTCTTCTTCCCAAAGTGATGGATACTAAATCAACAGGTGATTATGGAGAAATGAATAAAAGTCATCAGCAAAGAGACTCTCTTATGGCTGGCAAAGAAATTCACCCAGATTTGCAGAGATTAGCAACAAGAAATGGTCTGGGCCAGCAAACCTGGCTCCATATAAAGTATCTACTCCGCCTACCCAAAACCCCTCTTAAAGATTTCCTGTTTCTATGTGGGATAGGGAAGTAGAGGTGATTAGTGCTGTGTTTGGAAGCCACTTTGCCTGCATGAATCTGGGCCCTGGACACTTATTCACCTTCTGTCTATGGAAAAATTAATTGATATTTCTCTACCTTAGTTTTCCCATCTATTAAATGGGATTCATAATAGTATCTATTTCACAGGGCTCCTGTGAGGCATAAAAATACTGTTAGTTGTACATGCTTGGCACACAGAGTGTTTAATGATTGCCAGTTGTTGTCACTGTGATTATTGTTGCTGTTATTATTATCCTTATAAGAGATCCAGCTCAAAGGGCCCTCCTTGACACCCAGACTAGTCCTCTCTACCTGGTTCGCTCTTTTCTCTATGTTCCTGGACTACTTGCATCCCCCTTGCTACCTGCCTCATCCAGGGCACGGCAATTTACTTCCATACCTGCCTTTCTCCTTGCCTTTTGTCTTGATCTCTTAGAGATCAAGGCCTGGTAAATGAAGGAATGAAAAAATGAGTAAGTGCTAGATTAGTCCTATTGCCTGGACACAAACTCACACTGTGACTTAGTCCCTCCTGCCCCCATCCTGGGCCTCAGTTTTCCTGACTCTGAGATGTGAGTGTGCACTGCACTAAGGGCCAACCCAGCAGTGTCATCACATGCTTACTGCGTGCCTGGCACTACACTAAGGACAGTTATGGATCACTTTACTTCATCCTTGCAACAAGCCTAGGAAGTGGGGGTTATTATCTTCATTTTACAGATGGGAAATCTGACTCTAAAAGAGATGAAGGGAACCCACGTCTGTCTGAAGCCATTGCACTACATTGCTTCCCACTTCTTAGGGCACAGAGAGCTGGGAGAAGGGTTGTGGCTTACTTGTGGCCCACATCTTTGGACTGAGTTTATGACCCTCACTCCAAGGCTGAGTCAACCCTGCTGCCTCATTTGAGGCTGTGCCTTCCTCTACACAGCCCCAGTGCCCAAGCATGAGCAGATGCTCCCAGGGAGACCTGGCCAATTTCTGCCTGTGCCCAAAGAGTCAGCAGTTTCCCTGACAGAACCAATTCCCTAGCAGTGTCCCTCTCCAGCTCAGGCAGGGTCCAATGGGGCAGTCACTTGCTCTCTGCATGTGGTGGCCATGCCTAGAATGTGGCTAGTGTGGATTGATGGGTATAGGCTTAGTGTGATAAGGAATACCAACTATTTCATTAATAATCTTTAATATTGACTAAATTACACACAACATTTAACATTATCATGTTATAGTAGATTAAATAAAATGTGTTAATATTTCACTAGTTTCTTTTTATTTTTTTAAATGTGGCTGCTAAAAAATTTAAAATTGTATATGTAACTTGCATTTGTGATTCACAAATTCACATTATATTTCTACTGGATGGCACTGCTACTGAGGTCTAGCCACCAGGCCCAAAGCCCTTAACAGAATTCCACCTGCTTTGGGGTTTGACCTCAGGCTGTCCTCTAGGGGTGGGGCTAGGAAGGTGCAAGAAGGAGGAGGGATGGATAGAAGGATCCTCGTTTTCTAGGAGTGACTGTGGGTGGCAGTGGAAGCCCAAGCTAAAGGTTGGGATGGTGGGGTATGGAAAAGGAAGGTCGACAGCATGTTCAGACTATCCCTCCGCCCAGGCAATTATGTGCACAGTCTCGGCTCTTCCGGGCTAACAGCTTGGACAAAAGCTCGGCAGGAGTGCCAGCTGGTGCTGGTGGCCTGTGCTTTCAGGTCCAGGCTCCCAGATCAAAGGCACCAGTTCTCAGCTAACCAGCTCCCTGTAGGCTCAACTCCTTTGAGGCTGCAGTGGTATTAACCCTGTGTAATCCAGACCCTAGTTCTGGGGAGGTGGGAGAGTCTGAGGGGCCTGTCTTTCTCTTGTCCTGATCTCCACCCCCTGTAATCTTGGGAAGCCCTGCAGAATCACCCCCATCCCTCCCAAAGGCAGAGATGAACACACCCACCTCAGAAACTAGGGATGCCCTAATTTACATACATTTGCATCTCATTTATTCCAACACCCAGGCTGAAGCTGAGGCTAATTCAGCTGACAGGAAAACCCCACCCACTTTAGCTCTGCTGCTTTGCCAAAGTGATTCCCCAGGCAGGGATGAAACGGGGGTGTGGGAGGGGGGTATGTCCCTGAGATGAGTTCCCCTCCAGTGGTGGAAGCTGAGGGGAGCTGGTTCTTTGGCCTGAACCCTGCATTTAGCTGACTTCCCAGGGACAAACTACTCTGTTCCCCTAAAGGTGCTTTTTCCTTTGCACCTCTTCCCCATGGTAAGCATGGGGGGGGCAGGGGCTTGGTGGCAGCTGATTTAAGCTATTGACTGGTGAGTAATGCCTGGGTGCCAGGCCAGGGCAACTAAAACTCCCTGGTCATTTAGGGCACTGCTCCACAGGACACTCCTTTCCCCAGGCCCAGGTCTCCCTTGTCAGCTCTTGTACACACGCACAGGGGAATTCATAATGTGCTGAGTGGCACTGAACTATCAACCAAAGCCTGGCACTGACCCAGACCCTGGGTCTCCAGGGTAGGGACCTGAATAATCTAATACTAAAGACTATAGAGTTACAGAGCCAGCTCAGTCACCCAGGGGTGTTTCTCCCCCAGACTCTGGACCCTCTCTGCTACACCCACCCCTACAAAACATAATCATGCCAGAAGGGTGCCTACCTGTGGCCCAGAAACACCCTCATGGCACAAGGGTGCTCAAAAGACAGCAATCAGCATCTTCGGTCTCTCTCTAGACCAGTTCCTTCCAACTTATTTTTCTCAATACCTGAGCTGAAAAAAGGCTTCACAGGGGAACTGTGCACTGACGCCATGGCAACTGAGGCATTTATGATATACCTACTGTGTGCACTGAGGGAGACAGAGATGCCCCCAGAGAAACCTGGGAGACCTACCTGCTAGGGTCTGTCAGCACCCAGAGGGAGACAAGTCAACTTACCAATACCCTAAATCCAAGCCACAGAGGTGTCCATGACATACAGGAAAATGCACAGATTTAGGTGTACAGTTGGATGAGTTTTGATAAATGTGTGTTACCTGTATAACTGTCACCCCAAGTAAGATAGCAAGCATTCCCCTCATCCTAGAATGTTCTCCACTGTGCCTTTTAGCCAAATATGGATTTCTATCACCATCGATTAGTTTTGCCTGTTTCACATGTATGGAATCTCACTGTATGGGCTCTTTTGTGTCAGTCGTTTTTTTTGCTAAATGCAATGTTTTTGAGATTTTTACATTTTACTTGTCGGCAAGTGCCACCTAAGATCCCTGTGCAGTGCACTGTGAACACAAGTGACCCATCTGGGGACAAGTCCTTAAGGATTGGAAGGGACCTGAAAGTCCAGCTATGTCTGGGGACCATAGGTCCCAAGGGATCCTTAAGGAGTTTTCTCTCTTCATCCTTCAGACATTTCCTGAAACAGAAGCTCAGCAATTATACATCTAACAGGCAGAAAGCTCAGCAAGCAAGTGGGAGCTTTCCCTAGATTTCCAGTTTTGTTGGCAACTAGCTGTCGCTTTATTTAACTGGCAGTCTGTGCTGCATCTGACCCAGCGCAGTGGCAAGGCTGGAGCTGCAAATGGGCAGCTGGGTTTCTGGGTCTTCCTTTGCTCAAATCTGGCTGTAGTGGGTGGTCTCTGGCCCTCAGCCTCCCTGCATCCCCACTCCAGTCAGTGTCCTTTGGGTGGGGCCCCGGGCCCAATAGGAATGGACTCAGAGCGTTTCCAGGGAATATACTCAGAGGTGGCAGAGCTGGGCAGCCCCAGGCTGGTGGGCCACTTTCCTGCTCTCTCCCCTGTTGATGAGGTTGGGGCTTTGATGGTCAGGCAAGGCGCATTGTTTGGGCTGGGCTGGTCCTTCCCATAGTTTCATGTTCCCCCTATCTTAGATCATCTGGGGAGTGTAAGGGGATGGCTAATGTAGCCTGAGAACTGATTTGATGGCTAAAGCCAGATTACCTCTCCCTGTTCTGCCATCTCTTTGAAAATGGCCTCTTGAGCCAGGTCCTTCCTTCACAAAGGCCTTCGAGGAATCAATAGCCACCAGAAAGGCATTTATTGTCCTCCTGATGCCAGGAGAAGCCTTTCTACTTTTCAAAAATCTCCCAGAAAGCACGAGGACTCTGTGGGCAAGGACATGGGGAAGTCCTGGACTGAGCTCTGACCACATCCTTGTGTGACCTTGAGCGTAAGGGGTAGCCAGCTCTGGTTCCCTTGGCCTCCCAGTGCTGTGAGGAGGGCTGTGAAAGCCCTTGGTGATGATGACAGAAGGATTTCCAAGTGGGGGAGGGACTTGGGCCCACACCAACACTGTGAAAGCAGCTCCATCCCTCCACTCTACTAATACCCCAGTGGGACATGACTTTCCACCGCCTCCCTGGGAGATTTAATCAGGAGAAGAAATTTAAAGAGGAAAGAAAGAACTCAAGCCTCAGAGCATAAACATTTTCTCCTAACAGCACACCCAGAGACCACAACCTGATCCCTTTCCCCTCTCCAAATTCTGTGCATCCTCCATGGCTGGGCTTTAATCCTACCTCCTCCAAGCAGCCTCCCCTGGCTGCTCTGGGCCACACTGACTCCTACCAGGGAGGCTGAGCCCCTAACTCCAGGCTTGCGTTCTCCCTGTCCTAGGCAGATTTCTTTCTGGCCCATAGGGTGAACTTGGGAGGCCTTGGGGGGGGGGTCCTCGTTATCTTTTCCAGCTCCTCCAGAATAGTAAACAGAACAAAGAATAGACAAAAGAAATCGACAAACTATTCCATCAGACTCTGGCTTCAAAATTCAAACTAAATATTCTGTTGGGGTTTGAGACACACCAGGTACTTCCCTGGGAAATGAAGTTGTAGGGGGAGGTTCTGGGTACCTGGCTCCCTAGCCTATGGCTGTGACTCTTCAGGGAAGGGGTGAGAGCAGACATGGCAGGGGAAGGACAGAAATTTCATAGAATCCCTAAGTCAGATGGCCCCAGTGTTGTACTAGCTGGGGTGAACTGAACACCTCCACAAAGCCTGGTCCTTGGATTTCCTCCCCTTTTGGGGGTCCCAAGCTCCAGGAATTGACATGGGCTCTCTATAAATAGCATCATTCCATATTGATCATCTTGAAAAGACACGGTATGTTCTAGGCCCAGGGAGAGGAGAGTTGTATCTAAAAATAGTCTCATCCCCAGTAACTGCTGCCAGCCAAGGCAAGTGGTGTACACTGTGCATAACCAAAGGGACAGGCTGAAGGGGCGGTCCACTAAGAGGGTGAGTGTCAGGAATGGAGGCATCCATTCCCTGTACTCCTGCCACAGGGGCTAGCCTGTGGAGCCTATCTCTGCCTCAGGGCCTTTGCACTTGAAGTTCCTTCTTCAACATTCTTTCCCCAGCTCTCCTCAGGTTTGGTTCTTTCTTGTTATTCAGGTCTCAATTCTGTCTCCTCCTTTAAGAGGCCTTTCCTGACAGCGCCCTTAGCTCAGGGCGCCGACCAAATACATTGCAGCTGGTGGGTACGAGCCCAGCCAGGGCCGGCTAAAACAATGACAACTGCAACAGCAACAACAAAAAAATAGCTGGGTGTAATGGCAGGCACCTTTAGCCCCAGCTATTTAGGAGGCTGAGGCAAGAGAATCACTTAAGCCCAAGAGTTGGAGGTTATGGTGAGCTGTGACGTCATAGCACTCTACCCAAGGTGACAGCTTGAGATTCTGTCTCAAAAACAAACAAAACAAAAGAGGCCTTCCCTTATGGCCAGTCTAGAGTCACTATCACATCATCCTGCTTTACTCCTTTATAGCACAGGTCACTATCCAAAATTATCATATGAAAGCTATAACACCATTACAGCACAACAAATGAGGAAAGGGGCAAGGGAGGAGAGGGGAGGGAGGAGGATGGGTGGAGGAAGAGTATTTGGTGGGTCCACATTTAAGGTGTATCTCAGAAGGGTACAGGTGAAACTTACTAAATGTAGAATATAAATGTCTCCACACAATAATGAAGAAAATGCCATGAAAGCTATGTCAACCAGTTCAATGAAAATATTTCAAATTGTATATAAAACCAGCACATAGTACCCCATGATTGCATTTA
>CAUYRH010069949.1:0-18921 GCA_963574655.1 Perodicticus potto
CAGAGCCTCAAGCTGTCACCCTGGATAGAGTGCTGTGGCATCACAGCTCACAGCAACCTCCAATTCCTGGGCTCAAGCGAGACTCCTGCCTCTGCCTCCCAAGTAGCTGGGACTACAGGCGCCTGCCACAACGCCTGGCCATTTTTTAGTTGCAGCCACCATTGTTGTTTGGCGGGCCCGGGCTGGATTCAAACCCGCTAGCTCAGGTGTACGTGACTGGCGCCTTAGCCCGTTGAGCCACAGGCGCTGAGCCATTGGTTTGTTTTTTTGAGACAGAGTCTCATTATGTCACCCTTGGTAGAGTACTGTGGTGTCACAGTCCACAGCAACTTCAAACTCTTGGGCTTAAGCGATTCTCTTGCCTCAGCCTCCCAAGCAGCTGGGACCACAGGTGCCCGCCACAATGCCCAGCTAGGATATTTTCTTGTTGCCATTGTTTAGCTGGCCTAGGCTGGGTTCTAACCCGCCACCCCTGGCACTGTAACCACTGTGCTACAGGCACTGAGCCAGAGGTTTGGTTTGGTTTTTAATTTTTGCTTTCTCATTTGTCTCATTATGAACTCAGGGACTGATACATATTCACTGTGTTTCAGTCACGCTTTTTTTGCCCAATGTATTTTGTCTTTAACCTTTGGGAGTCCTTTCATGTTGACCCCTATGATTTCATTTTTTTTTTTTTTTAAGAGGCAAAGTCTCACTTTGTTCCCCTCAGTGGAGTGCTGTGGCGTCATAGCTCACAGCAACCTCCAGCTCTTGGACTTAGGCTGGGACTAAGGTGCCCGCCACAATGCCCGGCTATTTTTTGTTGTTGTTGTTGCAGTTTGGCCAGGGCTGGGTTCAAACCCACCACCCTTGGTACATGGGGCTGATGCCCTACTCACTGAGCCACAGGTGCACCTCCCAGCCCCTATGATTTCAACATGTGCTTTTTCCTGATTTTTCTAAGTATAGGAAGAAGTTTATGATTCAATAAAGAGAGTTGCACAATCTCACATAAGTATGTTACAATGTAACATTTTCTTTTCAAAGGTTTTTGCTACAGTTAGTTTCTCCAGCAGCTATTTTGGATAACTCACCTGTATTTTTAAATGTGGTAGAAACAAATCCTTTTAAGCATCTTACACACCTCTCACTAAAACTTTTACCTGGAAATGATGTGGAGATAAAGAAATTTCTAGCAGACTGTTTGAAATGTAGCAAGGTAAGATTTAAATTTAAGTTACTCTTTTAAAATAAGTAACAAACGTCTTTACTACATCATTGAAGAGCTGCATTGCTGTAAGTTTTTGTTTTCTAAATAAAGTTTTATGACATGTAATGAATTTATTTTATTGTTTTGTATTTAGTTAAAGCATAACAAGTATTGAATTGGACCAAGAATTGGGAAACTTAGGTACCAGAATTTTTACTGGTTTTCTGTGACTTTGGGCAGCTCACTTAAACTCTCATCTTATAGTTTCATCAACTGGTAGATATATACAGAAATACCTACCCTATCTAGCCTGTCTTAAATGACATAAAATATATGAAAGCGTCTTGAAAATTACAAAGTGCTACATAAGGCATATGGCATAAGGAAACGACTTAGAGATGCTGCTTAAGAGTTTTAGAAAGTCTTTCTACGCAAATGCTATAGAGATCTGGCATCTCAAACTTTAATGGTAATCTGGGACCTTGTTAAAATGCAAATTCTGATTTAGAAGATCTGAGATGGAGCCTGAGATTTTGCATTTCTTTCTTGTTTTTTTTGGCCAGGGTGGCCCGGGTTTGAACCCACCACCTCCAGCATATAGGGCTGGTGAGCTCCCGGCGCTGCCCTGAGGTTCTGCATTTCTAACGAGCTTCCAGGATCATGCTAATGCTGTACTTGCTACACTTTGAGCAGCATAGCTACAGAAGATTAAATTGTAAACTGCATTTTACTATTTTTATAAATAGGAGGAAAAATTATCATTGACTCAATCACTAGATGATGTAACTAGACAACTGAACTTCACACAGAAGGTAATTCAAGATTCATTTTTTCTTAAGTCATCCAGACATGTTTCTGACTTGCTTCTTAACTCATTTTCAAGCTTTTTTGTAATTTTCTTAAAAATATGCCACTGTTGAATTTCCTCTCCTTTTCATGCCCTCTACTTAGCAGTTTAATTATGTTAATCTGATGGTTTTTCTTTTCGGTGTTTTATTCTACCCAAACATTTCTGTTATCTTCATTATATGACATATTCTCTCCAAGTCTTCAGTAAATAAGACAATGTATAGTTTCTGTCATATATTAGTTTTCTACCTAACCTCATTCTTCCATCCTCAAAGGTCTTTTTGGTTTTCTGTCATCTAAACCTTTCCTTTTCTTCTTTTTATGTTTGGAATTAATTCCTCTGATAGGCTTAGCATCATTTCAGTCCTAGCTACAGTATTTCTCCCCCTAGTCCTTGAAATTGTGGGCCAAAGTATCTGACAAGGTGCCTGGCTTCAGGCAGAAGATGTCCCCGTAAAATGTGGCCCCTTTGGGGACTGAGTTAATGGGTTTCATGTATATTAAGTGAACTACTCCTTGTAACTGACTTGCTCCACCTGGGTTGGAGTACTTCTTAATGCCAGAGGAGAGGACTGGGTGGTAAAGAGTCTGATTTAATTAAAAGCTTAAAGATAGTTAAGCTTGGCTTGGCACCTATGGCTCAAGCGGCTAAGGCTCCAGCCACGTACACCTGAGCTGGCGGGTTCGAATCCAGCTCAGGCCCGCCAAACAACAATGATGGCTGCAACCAAAAATGGCCGGGCGTTGTGGCCGGCGCCTGTAGTCCCAGCTACTTGGGAGGCGGAGGCAAGAGACTCGCTTGAGCCCAGGAATTGGAGGTTGCTGTGAGCTGTGATGCCACGGCATTCTATCCAGCGTGACAGCTTGAGGCTCTGTCTCAAAAAAAAAAAAAAAAGATAGTTAAGTTTGACATAAGATTGCATTTATTCTAATCTTGATTTTCTCAAATTCTAAAATCTGTATAGGAAAAGACTTTGAATATGTCCTGAAGAGGTGTAATTTCATTTTCTTTAATATCCTTGTAAATATTGCCATGTAATAATCAAAAGTATAACATATTCAGGAGACTGCCATAATATTTTATACTGAACTCTATTATAGACATTATCAGAAAAAATCCAAGAATTAGATAAGTTACGGAATGAATGGGCATCACACACAGCAGTGTTGACGAATAAGCACTCTCAAGAACTGACAAATGAAAAGGAAAAAGCTTTGCAGGTGAGACCATTAAAGGAAACTGAAAAAATGTTTTGTTTTTTATTTTGGCCATTTTATTAATTATAAAAGTGATATATTCTTGTTTTAAACTTTTCAGACATTATAGAAGTATATAAAATAAAAATTGAAAGTCTCTTTTTCAAGGTCTTAGTACTCAAAAGATGATGTTTATAATTTGTTTTTTTTAGCATTTACTTTTCTACATGTTCAACCTAGAGATGTATGGTGAAAAAAACTTTTCTAGGTTGTAGTAGAGAGACTTACCTAAACATGTACTATAGAAATGATCCCAAAAAGTATAGTCTTTCAATAAACATTTTCATGTGTTTTCTGGACTTTTATCTATGTGTATGTGAATAACATGTAATTTATAATATTCACTTATGCACTTAAATAATTATAATTTCATATAATTTACATAGGATATATAAGTCTGTATACACATATGGGGTTTTGGTTTTATTTGGTACTAATGGGATCTTACTGGATATATTGATTGTAACTTTTTTTCACTTTACATGACGTCATAGATATCATTCTGTTTCAGTTCATATATTCCTTTTTAGTGGCTGCATAGTATTCTTTGTTTGGATGTGAATTACGTAACTACTCACCCAAAATTTTAGTTATTACAAACAATATTGCAGTGAGTATTCTTTTGCTTTAGAAGTGAAATTGCATGGTACCCATATGGAGTACTGATGGATACTGTATAGTTTCTACTCAAAAAGGTTAAATCAAATGGAATCCCTAAGATATTGTGTTGGGATACTTATTCTCCCATGTTCTTGGCATTATTATTAACCTTAACATTTGCTACCTGGTAGGTATTAAGGTAACACTTGTTTTAATTTATATTGCTTCTATTTTTAATGTGGATAAGCATCTTTTAATATGACTTTTGGCCATTTTTATTTCTTCTGCAGATTACTTTTTGATATCTTTTGCTCACTGTTTCTGCGTGATTATTATTTTCTGCTACTTTATAGTGTAGAGTTCTTTTTTATCTTTTATATTATAACTTCTTGAATATTACATTTTATTTTTGTTTTTATGAACTAGTTTTTGCTTTTAAGGGTACAGTTTTTATGTGCAGCTTTCATCCAAATTATGATTCAGAAAATTACACTGCCTGGATGGATTCTCTAGTGTACTTTACCTACCCATATAATATTCCCATAGGAGCTTATCACACTTCTGACTTCTGCCATCGTTGATGAGTTGTGGCAGTTTTTGAATTTTGTATAAGTGGACTCATACAGTATGTGTTTATTTGTATGTGGCTTCTTTCACTCAGCATAATATATCTGAGATTCAACTATGTACTAGTGTGTTTCTTTTTATTGTGTAGTATTCTATTATACAAATATGCCATAATTATATCCCTTTCCCTGTTGGTAGACATTTGAGTTATTTATGTTATTTTCCTATTAATAAAACTGCCATGAACATTCTTTTTTTTTTTTTGAGAGAGAGTCTCATTTTGTGCCCCTCAATAGAGTGTTGGAGCGTCATAGCTCACAGCAACCTCAAACTCTTGGACTCAAGCGATTTTCTTGCCTCAGCCTCCTGAGTAGCTGGGACTATAGGTGCCCACTACAATGCCCCGCTGTAATTAGAGATAGGGTCTCTAGCTCAGGCTGGTCTCAAACTCCTGAGCTCAGGTAATCCACCTCCCTTGTCCTCCGAAACTGCTGGGATTAATAGGCATGAGCCACTGTGCCTCACCTTCCATGAACATTGTTGTATATGTCTCCTTGTGGACACGTGCACTCATTTTTCTTGGGTATATATTTAAGATTAGAATGTCTGGGTTCTAGTGTAGGATATGTTACCTTTAGTAGAAATTGCCTAACAGTTTTCCAAAGTGTGTATACCAGTTTATGTGGCCATTCTGTGGTTATATAATAGTATCTCATAATAATGAACACTTTTTCATATACGTATTGATCACTTGAATATTCTCTTGTGGTGTGCCCATGTTTAAATTGGCCTATTAATATTTTCTTTATGGATTTGTAGGATTTATTTACATATTGTAGACATGAGTCTTTCGTCAGACGTATGCATTGGGAATAATGTCTGTCTCTGGCTTGAATGTTAAGGACATTACATCTCATCTACCCTTTGCATTGTAAACATGTTCTCCCAGCTTGTCATTTGCCATTTGCCGGCATCTTTTGCCAAATATACACTTATTATTTGAATGTCATCAGATCTATCAATCATTGCCTTTATGGTTTAAGGTTTTACTTTGTGTTTGGAAAGCTTTAGCCACCTCAAGTTTATGAAAAATATTCTCCAATATTCTAATTATTTTTATGATTTTCTTGCTATGTTTAGCTCTTTATTTGTAATATATTTTTGTGGAGTGCAATATAAGGTAGATATTTTTGGACATTTAGTCATTTGTTCCAACATCATATTCTCCCAATAAAATACTACCTTTTTTATATACTAAATTCTTTTACACACTTGGGCTTGTCTCTGGAGTGTTGTTAAGAACCGGTATTTTGGCCAGGAATGGTGGCTCATACCTATCACACCTAATGATCCCAGTACTTTGTGAGTCTGAGATGTGTGGATCATGTGAGCTCAGGAATTCCAGAACAGCCTGAGCAAAGCAAGACCCTACCTCTACTAAAAATAGAAAAAAACTAGCTAGGCATTGTGGTGGGTACCTGTAGTGCCAGCTACTTGGGAGGCTGAGACAAGAGGATTGCTTGAGCCAAAGAGTTTGAAGTTGCTGTGAGCTATGACATCACAGCACTCTACCAGGGAGACTGAATGAGGCTTTGTCTCAGAAAAGGAGAAAAAGAGCTGTTATCTTTGGAGTTCCTTCATTTGGTGGAGAGATATATCTTTTCATTTATTTGTTCTTATTTGTTTAAAATAGGCTTATTTATTCTTTATTTCTCTCTCTGCCTCCTAACCTTCTCTCTTTTTCTTTTATAGTTTTGTTAAACAATGTTTTGTCTAGGGATTTTGCAGATTTTTACTCTCTAAATGGAACCGTTCACTTGCTTGCCTCCATCACTGTGGTTAAATAATTTTTTTTTTTTTTTTTTTTGCAGTTTTTGGCCAGGGTTGGATTTGAACCTGCCAACTCCGGCTTACAGGGCTGCGCCCTACTCCTTTGAGCCACAGGCACTGCCTCACTGTGGTTAAATTTATAATTGTTGCTAGTGTATATCCAAATATTAATGTCTTATCTAGCCATCTTACAAAATCTACACATTATTTCTGTTTTGAAGTTAATTTTTTTAGGTGTTCCAAACAGGTACATAAATCATAAAAATAGTAATTTTTTGTACCTAATAGTAATTTTTTGTACCTAGTAATTATGTACCTAAATCTCTCCTAAGATTTGTGTCCTTTTTATTGTTTATAGAGAAATATTGAATGACAGTGGAATTCCTCTTAGTCCAGTCTTTTTTGGTAAATGACTGAAATATCTCATCATTAGGAATGATATTTTCTCTGCATTTGAGAGAGAAAGTTTTCTACTGTTCTTGCTTCTTGAGAGTTTTAATCCAAGGAATGCTAAGTCAGATGAGATGATTTGGGGGGGATTAGCCAAATAATTAAATCATTTTCCTGTTTAATAATGTAATAGATTATAAATTGCAGATATGGAATCATCTTTGAATTCATAAAATAATACTAAGTGGTCATAGGGATTTTTAATATTTTATTGGCTCAATTTGCTAATATTTAATTTAGGATATTTGCATTTTTATTCATAAATGACGTTGCCCTTGTCTCCTCATCTTAGTCTGCTTACTACAATTATGGTCTGTAGAATATGGTATTAGAATATACTAGCCTCATGAGATGAATGAAAACACTTTTCAGTTTTGTCTGTGCTTTGAAACAGTGCGATAACAAGGAATTAATCTATTCCTTGAAGGCCTAATACAATTAGCCTATCCACCTATTTGTATCTGATACCTATTTGAGTCATTTTTAAGTTCTTTTCCCGTGGTATTTGATCTGTTTGAATTTTTTATTTTTTCTTGAGTTAGCTTTAATTTACATTTCCTTAGACGAGTATTTCATTGTAGGGGCTAAAGCAATTCTATTTTGGATGTTAATTCACCACCTTAACTTCTAATTAACTGTGTTCTTTGAAAGCCTCTAGATCTCTATTTTACTGTTACTGTAAATCCTGCCCTTAGGCAAATTCACATAGTATTCTTTCCTTTCCCTGAGAGGACAGACTTGCCAGTTCCATCCCTACGGTGTATAAACCCTGGGTCTGGGGGATACCTGCTCAGGATACACCATCTTATCTTGTCTCTCCTCCGGGGGAGACATAGAGTCTGTTCATAAGTCCGTATTAAATGTTTCTTTCTGAGAAACTGAGTATGTCAACCTCTTTCTTTGGCCTTTCAGCTTCCTGTGACTTTGGGGATAGGTTTATGTGTGTTTGTTTCTTTTATTTTTGAGACAAAGTCTCTGCCACCCAGGCTAGAGTGTCGTGGCATCATCGTAGTTCATAGTAATCTCAAACTTTTGGGCTCAAGTGATCCTGCCGCAGCTTCCCACTAGATAATTTTTCTGTTTTTTTTTTTTGAGACAGAGCCTGTCATTGTTTGGCAGGCCTGGACTGGATTTGAACCTGTCAGCTCTGGTGTATGTGGCTGATGCTTTAGCCACTTGAGCTACAGGTGCCACTCAATTTTTCTATTTTTTTTTGTAGAGATGGGGACTTGCTTTTGCTCAGGCTGGTCTTGAAATGTCCTTAAGTGATCCTCCCTAATCGGCCTCCCAAAGTATTAGGATTGCAGGCATGAGCCACCATACCCAGGCTGTTTATTTTTTTCAGATTTTTAAAAAGAATTTCTGAGATGATACTTTGCTATGTTGCTCAGGCTAAACTTGAACTCCAGGGCGATCCTCCTGTCTCAGCCTCCTGAGTGGTTGTGAATATAGTTGGCATGTCACTGCACCCAGCTGTTATCTATGTATGAAATGTATTATTACGATATCATACATGTTGTCTTACAGTTTTTAAATCTCCATATTATTTCTTTTATGTTTTTACTTTGTCCTTTTTGTGAGACTAGACGGTTTGTCTGTTTTTTATTTGAAGAATCAGCTTTTTATGTCATTAATTCATTTTACCCTATTTGCCCCCCCCCCATTTCCTTAATTTCTCTTATTTACTACCTTTGGGGGGCTTGAGTTTTTAAACAATTTAAGTTCTAAAAGTTCCTTTCCAAACACATTTGTTTAAACTCCAAAGTGACTGAAAGATTTTGTTGCATTCTCTATTGCTTTTTTTTTTTTTTTTTTAAGGTACAGTGTCTCACTCTGTTCCTCAGACTGAAGTGCAGTGATGTGATATAGCTCACTGTAGCCTCCAACTCCTAGGCTCAAGCATGCTCCTGTATCAGCTTCTTAAGTAGCGGGGACCACAAGCATATAGCACCACACATAGCTAATTTTTACATTTTTTCGTAGAGACAGAATCTTGCTATGTTGCCCAGGCTAGTCTTAAACTCCTGTGCTCCATGATCCTCCTTCCTTAGCCTCCTAAGTAGCTGGGATAGGCATGAGCCATTGTGCCCAGTTGCCATTGCACTTTCTGTTATAAAAGGTTTGTTAAGCAGTCCTTTGGGACTTTAAAACTAGGCCAACGCTTCTGTTCCTGCTGGTCGATATATCATAAGCAGTATTTGTAAAACTTAAGTGTACACGAGAGTCACCTGGAGGCCCATTAAACTATAGATTGCTAGGCCTCATTCCCAGAGTCTTTGTGACAGTAGGTCTGGTGTAGAATCCAAAAACTCGATTTTCTAGTAGTTTCCCAGATGGTATTGATAACTTTGGTAGCCACTGTCATAGAGTACCATTACCCAAATTAGAACAATTTTGTGACTATATAGAAATCTGTTGAGACAGGTGAACTGATTCCCATTTTTGATGATTTCAATAATAATTTCCATCACAGGGAACATAATAGCTACTATATTTCTACATTTGCCACATCAAGTGCACATTAAACCTGTGGTACCATCTTTAGTTTAAGGCATTTGAAAAGTTAGGGCTGCATTCGATTGTTGCATATTTTTTCTTTATGTTTATGTTATTTCTTACATTTTCATTATCTCCCACCTTTACAAATATACTGAATACTCTTAATTATTTCAACATTGATTTCTCTTTTTATAGCAGCTTCCTTTCTGCGAGGAAAGTTCTAACAATAAGGAGAATCATCCATCTTCTTTTTTTTTTTTTTTTTTTCGGTTTTTGGGCGGGGGTTGGGTTTGAACCCGCCACCTCTGGCATATGGGACCAGCGCCTTATTCCTTTGAGCCACAGGTGCTGCCCCATCCATCTTCTTTTTATGTATTTTCTTGATCCTGACTTCTCTATTTATTCACTTTTCTTTTTCATAGACTATCAGTCTTTTTTCTTTTTATTCCCAATTCTTAGCATTATAAGTCCATACTCAAAATATTTTTCTCATTTAATGTTCTTCCAAAACTAATATATATTCTTTTGATTAAAGCCTCTGTAGACTATTCTTTTGACAAATATTGCTTCCAACTCTACAAATTCTTCCTTTTCTATTGAGTTTGATTATTTTGCTATAATTCTGAAACTAAATGTTTTTGCCTTCAGAATGGAAATATTTTTTCTTATGTATTTTTTCTAAAAATACTCAAATGATTCAGGAGTGAACAAAGTAGAAAATGTAAACTTTGTAATCCTATCCCTCATACATTTTTTAAAATTTAAACCCAAATCCCCATGATTCTAGTGCTAGCTGGGGTGAAGTCAGTTTTTTCTTTTATTGCCGTTGGCCTCCTTTGCCCCCAGTGCCTTTAGCTTCTGCCCAGTGCACTGGCTCTCCTTGGCTCTGCTCCGATGCTCCCCTCCAGCTCTGCACTTCCAGTCTAGTATCACAGCCTTCTTCCTTTTTATCTGTTTGCTTCTACTCCTTTCCCTTTCAATTTTCAAAAAACGAAGGAATTCCTAAAGTAGTGATGTAAAATTCACAAAGCATTTCATGAGACACTCTCCTGTACTCGTGTTCAGAGTTTTGAATGTATAAATTTTCTGGAATGCAGTTCTAGAACTTGTATCAAGCTTTAGAGGGTATTCTATAGGGCACCCTTAAAGTTGTCACACATCAGGAAAATGGGAAATTGTAGCTTTATGATAAGAATTTTAGATATACATGTATGTACAAAAATGTAATCATAATTTTATTTTCAATTTTGAAAAATCTGAAACCTAATGTCCATAATTGGGGAAAGGTTAAGCAAATTATGGACTAGCCATGACATGGAGTGTTGTATAGCTATTAAAGTATTTACAAAGAGATTTTTTAATGATGTGAGATGGTGCATATGCTAAGGGAATAAAAAGCATGATTAAGATATATAAATAGCTTGATCTTAATTCATTAAATTTAAATATGTATATTGTTTGTGCATGTGGGATATCAACATAAATACGTAAATGATGAGAATAGTAGACAAACTTTTAAATATTAGGAGTAACTTCCTGAATGAGATTATGGGCTATTTATAATTTCCTTTGTGCCTTAAAAGAGTATATTTAACTTTTTTTTCCTTTTCATTTCAGAATATTATGGGAGTATGAATGTTTTTCTTACATGGATACACTGTATAACTTTATTTCTTTTTATTTCAAAATATATTAAACTTTCATAATCAGAAAAATAGACTGTTTGTGAAAGGTATTTAAGTTTGCTAGTATTCATTAACAAATTATTAAGGTGTGTTTGTGGATGATTTAGATAGGCACTAGAGATTGCACAGTTACAATTGTGTTCAAATTTTATTGTTGGTAAAACGTGACAAATAAGTATGAGATTGGCCTAATGAACAAAACTTGTAGATTTTATAATTTTAGGTGTTTTTCCATTATGGAATGTACATATGTATACCAGTTATAAAAAACTGAAGCACTATAATTGTGTTTAAAATAAAAACTGAAAGTTCTATGGACCCATTCTTTTTTTTTTTTTTTTTTTTTTTAACACAAGTAGATTCATACTATATGTACTATTTTCTGGTTTTGTTTGTTTTTTTACTTCATCATATGTCATTCTTTCTTTAACTTGAAGAGTATTACTTCTAAATATATGTGGTTTTAGGAGAAGCAAAAATGATGAATAAGATCATGGTGGTAAATTTTCCCTTGTTGACATTGCTTTCTTTTTCATGAAATTCATAATTGAAAATAGACCCTTTCAAAACAGAGAAATCTAATAATAATAAAGAGTAAATTATAATTTTTTCCCCTAATCTCTTCGTATTTTTATTTCTGAATTTTTTTCTTTGAACTTTTGTACTGTATTTTTATTATATAATAGGCACAGGTTCAATATCAACAGCAGCATGAGCAACAGAAAAAAGATTTAGAAATCCTCCATCAACAGAACATCCACCAGCTTCAGAACAGATTGTCTGAGTTGGAGGCAGCTAATAAAGACCTGACTGAGAGGAAATATAAAGGAGATTCCACTATTAGAGAACTAAAAGCAAAACTTTGTGGTGTCGAAGAGGTATTGAATGTTGTGGGTGTTGTTCCATTCAATTTAAAAGACTGCTTTAATTTGGTCACTATTACTTATGTGGGTGCTCTCTTGGACGCTCCACACAGTTCTCTTGTGGTGTTATCAGTTCAGATAATGCATAGAAAATTGAGAATCTGAAATTTTATAAAAAGGCTAATTTAGAGCAGAACTGAGATGAACTTGAATATTTTCAATTAGAGTTTTAAGAAACAGCTTACTGACACAGCTCTCAGACTCGTGTGTATCTTTAATATTAGTGTGGCATTTGTCTCTTAGTGTCAGTGTTGACAGGGCTGATTCTTTCCCTCAGCCAACTCAACATATCAAACAATTATATGAAGTTTAATGTCCAGTAATAAGAAGAATAATAGTAGGCTCAGCACCTGTAGCCCAGCGGCTAGGGCGGCAGTCACATACACTGGAGCTGGTGGGTTCGAATCCAGCCCGGGCCTGCCAAACAATAATGACAACTACAACAACAAAAAAAAATAGCCGGGCGTAAATAGCCGGGCGTTGTGGCGGGCGCCTGTAGTCCCAGCTACTTGGGAGGCTGAGGCAAGAGACTCACTTAAGCCCAGGAGTTGGAGGTTCTGTGAGCTGTGACACTACAACACTCTACCGAGGGTGACAGAATGAGACTCTCTCAAAAAAAACGAATAGTAATAGTCAAGGTAAGACCTAATGCTTACTGAGCATTTGCTATGTGACAGGCACATATGAATACATTTAATTGTTGCAACAATTTATTAAGGTAGGTTCTGTTATTATTCCCATTTTACAGATGATGAGACTAAGGGACAGAGACATTAAATAATCTGTCTAAGGTCACATAGCCAGTAAGTGGAAGGAAGACCAAGGATTGGAACCCATCTATTATTTGCTTGTCTTTTGTACTGCCTTATTCTTTCAAGCAACCAAGAAATTTTAAAATCTTGCTATCGTGGCACATTTGTTGATAAGACTCTTTCGTAGTATTATTGTACATTATTGTCATATGAATTATTGGAAAACATATATAAATTTTAAAGTCTATCATGTTTAAATAGTAAGATCACCAATGTTATTCCAGATCATAAGACTTCTACCTCCATTTCACAGTCTGTCATGCTTAGATGCTCTAATTTCTGATCAATTTTATGTTTAGATCAGACAAACAGTAGACATTTTCAGTTTTTCCTCCTTATACCCTTCATACCGGTCAGTAAAACATTTCAGACTTCATGGTATATCAGTAGTTTACAAGGTTCATTATAATGCGACTCTCTCAGCCCTGAAAATTCAAGGCATATAAACAGTCTTCATTATGTTGATTTGATATAATCTAATGCAAATGTATCTTCTGAGATTTGCATAAGATTTGCAAATAATGAGTCCTGGGAATTTTGGTTTTTTTTATCTCTGAGTATTGATTACCTAGTTAAATTATACTTTTTTGGTATTAGTGCCCTAAAATAATAATTGATCTCATTTATTATTTACTATATGCCAGCCAGTATCCAAGGCAATTTATGTAAGGATTTATATAAAGATTAAATGAAATAATTTATTAAGTATTTATCACTTCTGTTTTATAAATGAGGGAACTGAGATATAGTAATTTTAAAGATCACACAGTAAAAGATCCAGACTTTCAATTCTGTTTGAGTCTGTGCTCCTACAACTACTATACTATAATGCTGCAAAGTTATTTTTAATATTTTTGTTAAAGGCTAAACCTAGGAATACTGTATATAGACAGAACTTCTGTGAATCAGCCACCCTTTGGTTGATATTAGCTGATTTAGAAGTCATCTATTTTAGATTTTAAACAATTGTCATTTGTTTTTTGCTTTAGAGACTGAACTGAAAGGAAATCCAATTATGTTAACAATTTATTGACATGGAAAGATATTTGTAATATATTACGTAAAGACAGTAGATTACAAGCTGTACAGTATGAGGCCTTAAAAAAGAATCTGTAATAGAAGCAACAGAGAAAAATATGACCCTAGATTGTCTCTCTCATCCTTGGCTGTCCAAGGCTGAGGAGACATCAGAAAATTCTTGTTGCATGTTTTTGAAAGTTGTAGTAATTTATTCATAAATCAAGATTGTCTTAAATTCCTTTGGATAACTGAATTAAATAGTAATAAGTTTTATAATTGTATTCCAAATCTATAAATCATATGTATCAAAGAAAGACTTTCATGTTTGTTTTTTTTTTTGCAGTTTTTGGCTTGGCTAGGGCTAGGTTTGAACCCGCCACGTCCAGCATACGGGGCTGGCACTCTACTCCTTTGAGCCACAGGCGCCGCCCCGACTTTTCATGTTTTTTAAGAAAACAGATGTATGAAGCCAGTAGATGAATTAATATATGCCCACACAAGTGAAAAACTCAATTCAATTCAAGTTGGAGGGAAGAGTGAGGGAGGAGAGGGGAAGAGAGGGGTGTGCGCACACCTAGTTGTCTCAGTGTGAGTGTGTATGGCACATCTCCTGTGTGTGGGTTGCAACTACTACCGGGACTTTACCTAACAAATGCATCATTGTAATATAATTGTGCACTCTTATAAATCTGAAATAAAAAAGAAAATATATTCATTAGAACTTTAAAATTATTAAAGATGTTTTTGATATTTTAGAAAGATCTTAATTAGAATAACTAGACCAGCCAACTTCCCCTTTTCATAAGGTATAATTTTTTCTTTTTTTTACTTTTACCCTCCAGGAGCTGCAGCGAACTAAGCAAGAAGTCCTCTCTTTGCGAAGAGAAAATTCTACACTCGATGCTGAATGCCATGAGAAAGAAAAGCAGATTAATCAGCTACAAACAAAGGTGGCAGTTTTAGAACAGGAAATCAAGGATAAGGACCAGCTTGTTTTAAGAACAAAAGAAGCATTTGATACAATCCAGGAACAGAAGGTCTACTTTTAAATTTTCCTAAAGAAATTGATGATCATATTTATAAGCAATGCTTCTCCCCAAGTAAATACACTCTAATTATTCATGTTTTAAAAATATATATCAGGTGGCCTTAGAAGAAAATGGGGAGAAAAATCAAGTACAACTAGGAAAACTTGAAGCTACAATAAAATCATTATCAGCAGAACTTCTAAAGGTTTGTTTTTAAAATTTAGTAGAATATCAGTATTTCATAAGATTATGTAGAGATATACATATGAGTTCTTTTACAGGCAAATGAAATTATCAAGAAATTACAAGGAGATCTGAAAACTCTAATGGGTAAGTTGAAACTGAAGAATACAGTTACTATTCAGCAGGAAAAACTCTTGGCTGAGAAGGAGGAAAAATTACAAAAGGAACAAAAGGAATTACAAGATGTTGGACAGTCTCTTCGAATTAAAGAGCAAGAGGTAGTTAATATTTTATATTTTTGTATTGTTACTATTTTATTTCCTCAGATATATTTTTGAAAATTTCTACTTTGTTATATTAGTGGCTTTAGATTTTTTTTTTTTAATAACAAAAGAACTCCAGATTCAAGAGAAGTTAATAACCTATTTCAGGCCAGGCACAATGACTCACGCCTGTAATCCTAGCCCTCTGGGAGGCTGAGGTGGGTGGATTGCTTGAATTTAGGAGTTTGAGACCAGCCTGAGCAAGAATGAGACCCTGTCTTTACTGAAAACAGAAAAACTGTCTGGGTGTTGTGGCAGGCACCTATAGTTTCAGCTACTCAGGAGGCTGAAACAAGAAGATCACTTGAGCCCAAGAGTTTAAGGTTGCTATGAGCTATGACACCATAGTACTCTATGCAGGGTGACAGAGTTGTGACACTGTCTCACAAACAAAAACAAAAACAGGCTGGGCCTGGTGGCTCTTACACCTGTAATCTTAGCACTCTGGGA
Source organism: Perodicticus potto (assembly GCA_963574655.1). Classification (NCBI taxonomy): domain Eukaryota; kingdom Metazoa; phylum Chordata; class Mammalia; order Primates; family Lorisidae; genus Perodicticus; species Perodicticus potto. Next base: position 15,669 of record CAUYRH010069949.1, read on the forward strand.
GGCCGAGGCAGGTGGATTGCAGGAGCTCACGAGTTCGAGATCAGCCTGGACCAAAGCGAGACCCCCATCTCTAAAAATTGCCAGGCGTTGTGACGGGCACCTATAGTCCCAGCTACTTAAGAGGCTTAGGCAAGAGAATCACTGCTTAATCCCAAGAATTTGAGGTTGCTGTGAGCTGTGACACCACAGCACTATTCTGAGGGTAACAAAATGAGACTGTCTCAAACAAACACCCCAAAACAACTGATTTCAGTTTGAAAAGTTAGTTATCATGTCTCTAATACCTTGATTGCTCATATATCTATATATATATATATACACACACATAAATATTTTATTACATAGTTGAACTAATTCCTTTATTCTTATTTATTAATATTTAATTAATAGTAAATGCATTTCTTCAGTTTTTTATTTAACCTTTATTTTGTTTGACTTACTGTGAGGATTGACATCTTTCAGGTATGTAAGTTACAAGAACAATTAGAAGCTACAGTTCAAAAACTTGAAGAAAGCAAACAGCTTCTAAAAAATAATGAAAAATGTAAGTATGTTACATTTATATGTAAATGAAGCTTTTAGTTTTCTTAACCTGAAAATTTTATTTGAATTCATAAAAGTGTAGGTAAATCAAGATGTTGCTAAATATAAATAATTTATGCTTTCAATATGCTATTTTAATGTCTTTGCTGTAGTAAATTTTTTCACTTGCCCAGTAAAACAGTTATGGTCATTATGAAGAAAGCCATATACCATGTGTCAGTAACCCCATATTAAAAGTGTTTAATGTGTTGACTATAATTTACTGTTTAAATTCTTCCCTACTCCTTTTTAAAAATTGCTGTTTTTTAAAATTAATTAAGTTAAATTAAATTTAATTTTTTGAGACAGAGCCTCAAGCTGTTGCCCTGGATAGAATGCTGTGGCATCACAGCTCACAGCAACTCCTGGGCTCAAGCGAGTCTCCTGCCTCCACCTCCCAAGTAGCTGGGATTACAGGCGCCTGCCACAACGCCTGGCCATTTTTTTTTTTCTGGTTGCAGCCGTCATTGTTGTTTGGCGGACCCAGGCTGGATTGGAACCTACCAGCTCAGGTGTACGTGGCTGGCGCCTTAGCCCGTTGAGTTATAGACGCCGAGCCAAAAAAACTTCTATTTTTAAAATTGGTTTATCTAACAATATGAATTGTTTGACTAAAATATAAGATTGAGTTTTAACTAATATTTTCTCAGTTTCTAGTATTGGGTATCCAAAATTAAGATAGTGAATCTCAAGTAAACTGTAAGATATTCTACAAGTGAAAAATTTTAAACCATGACTAGCAAAAAATATATGCTTCTGAGGAAAAAAAACCAGGAATCTTGTGTGGCAATTGCTAAAATAAGAATCTTCGATTAAAGAAAATTAGGTGAATTTGTATTGTTCTCCTGTGATGTAAGGTGGTTGTAAAAACTTACAATATAAAAAATTTTAGTGAAACTTTAAAGTGTTTTAAATGACTAAAAAAATAAAAATAGTCAAAATTCTTTCCTTTCTTTTTCTCGCTCTTTCTTTTATTGAAGTAATCACGTGGTTAAACAAAGAACTAAATGAAAATCAGCTAGTGAGAAAGCAAGACACCTTGGGACCTTCTACTACTCCACCTTCACATTCTAGCAGCAACACAATCAGAAGTGGAATTTCTCCTAACTTGAATGTGGTAAGGTTAAAATAAGGTGCAAGTGACCTTAGTGAATTCCCTGAGACAAAACTATTCCCAGATTGTTAGGAAGTTTCCATGACTTAAGGTGTTGGTACCAATAAAGGCTGAAGTCCTACAATTGTTAGCACTGAAGTAAAGTTTAAGTTGCCCCTGGAAGTGGGACAAAGGCATACTTACTCTTAACAAAGAAGCTATGTTTCAAGGGCACACTTTTTCATAAAACTTTACTGGGTATAGAAATCATTTGTTACTAAGGTCATGCCAAATATGCTGAAAAACTTTAAAGCATACACACACAAAATATATTTGAAAGACTACAAGAAGAGAGAATTTAGGTTTGGGCTTAAGTCTGGAACTAAAATAGAAAAAGCTGAGACTAAATTCTGTCATAAAAAGGAAAGGGGAAAAAAAGCCTTATGAGTGGGCTTGTCAGCTTGAGATTCTAGAAGAAACTGGTATGAGATGTAAACTTTCTAGCTCCCTGGACCAGGTCTTTTGCTTGTTCCTTGCAAGAAAAAGGGAGAATAAGAAAAGCAACACTTTACGTTTGGAGGTGTCCTGGTAGTCAAGTGGCTAGGCTTTAGGTGCTGCTAAGCCAAGGAGTACATGCCTAAGCAGTACAGCCAACAGTAAGTCATATACTATAATTTATAAGTATAAATTACCCAGCCCTCACACATAGGCTTTGGGGCTCTCCTGTTGTGCATAACAATTTCACAGAGTATCAACATCAGATAAGGCCACTCTGTGAGTGTGGTAGATCCAGACAAAACAAATTCTACTCTATATCGTTTTGAAACACAGACAAAAATATAAATATACTTCAGCCACAAAAATGGTCATGCATCCACTTATCCTGGCTAACGTGAGTGGCTGTTGCTTGCTGCTTTACCAGTTATAGCTTTGGCCTTAATACACTCCTCCTGCCTTATGTGGATTTTATTCCAATACTCAGTCATATATTTATTTCTACTTCCTGATAGCTTCCAGTAGCAAAACCCTTCTTAAACTTTCCCTTAAATAATTTTATCATCGCCTAAATCCATGAAGTTCCTTTTAACACCCTCTTACTGAGACACCCTGTGGTTCTCCATGGTGTGTAGTTTCCCTGTTACGAGGAGCAACCTAGCTTATACATCTGTAGCAGCGTTCCTGGTCATCTTTGGCTGGAAGGTATTTTGTAGAGGGTTTAAAATTCAGATGCCTAATTAAATTTTTAATCTACTCTGTTAAATCAGATAGCATTTTCTAATCTAAAGAAGGGAAGGAATTGCTGCTAAATTACAAAAAGGTGTAGAAGTACTTGAGTCTGAATTACATTACAGACTTAAAAGTTTTGGCTTAATCGTGAATGACTGATGATAAACAGCTGTGTGTGGCTCTGCGCCTGTGGCTCAATGGGCTAGGGTGCCAGCCACGTACACCTGAGCTGGCGGGTTCGAATCCAGCCTGGGCCCGCCAAACAACAATGACGGCTGCAACCAAAAAATAGCCGGGCGTTGTGGCGGGCGCCTGTGGTCCCAGCTGCTTGGGAGGCGGAGGCAGGAGACT
>CAUYRH010069951.1:0-12938 GCA_963574655.1 Perodicticus potto
GTTTGAGAGATCCAAATCACTTGTCCCAGTCAGCACCTGGTCTCAAGCAGGAGAATTCAAAATGTTTCTGGCAACTAGATAGCAGGTGTGTGCTGGCAGCTTGAGTATGACTCATTCTGGTGCTCTGTGAGGTCAGAAGGAGCCCCCCTCCCCAGCAAATGAATTAGTCTGGGAAGGTTGATGCCTCCTTCCCCACCTTGCACCCCTGTCACACCCAGTCACTGGTTACCCTGTAGGGCTGCGACCCATGTCCCTCTAATCTGCAGATGCTCCTCCAAGGGTTTGCACCTGCCTGAGTCACAGGGAGATCTATGTCTCCTCAGCCAGACCTCCACATTCTGCCACCATCCAGCAGGGGGAGCTGAGGCTTGACAACCTTGTATGCTTAATGGAGGCTGGGACAGTTCACTCAGTTCCAGCCCCACCCCTGATTGATGTTGCTGACAGAACAGAACAATTTCGTAGAATTTGTTTCTGTCCCAGGTATATTATACTGTGGACCAGATGTTGTTTGAATTCACAGAAACTGTGACTCAGCCCTTGTGTGTGCTACTGCCCAGAGCCAGCATGTCTATCTTGGCTGTAGTCTGTGTTGGGGTGGGCGCAGTTAGAACTCACATTCAGCTTTTGATTTCCTGCCTGCCTTTGTCTTGTGTATGATCCCCTGAGGGCTGGATGCATCTTAGATTCACTAAAGCAGTCCTTCTGCTTAGCTCTGCCCTGGGACTATGCTGTCTCTGTGTTCCGCCCAGGCCGGTAATGCCTCAGGCATACCTTTTACTCAGCGGGCCTGCATTTCTGTCCCAGATCTGTTCTGCCAGTGGCTGCCCAGCTTCTTCTGGTTGCCCAGAGAGTCAGGGAGTGTCTCTTCAAATCCCGAGGGGTGTGAGTCCTATTGTTCTCACTGCTGCTGCTCTGTGCCATGGGGCACTGCCTCTCCTTCTCCCATAGGGTTCCCTCAGCCTCACTTCACCATGTTCTCCTTACTACCATGCTGCAGAATCAGCACAGACTAGCAACAGTCCATACCCTGTCCACAGCTCTTGAGAAAATGCCCAAGAATATAGACTCCATGGGGGACAGACTTCCAGACCTCAGGGTGAGAGTGATGGGGAGTTCTGGGAGTTCAGAATAGCAGGTAGAGAATATAGACAGTTTTATACAGTTTTATGCCTGGTGGGAGAGCACCATGGCACATTTATAAGTCCTCTCTAAGGAAGGAGTTTTGGTTTTTAGAGGGTCTCTCCTGTGAGATAAAATAGGAGGGGATCTGAACTCTGCTCACTTGTTTGTACAGAGTATACTGTGAGCAGTTCTCATGGTGGAGGGGACTCCTGTCTGCTTGGTGATGGGTTTTGTACCTATTGTTTGTTTCCTTGGAGTTGCAGCTTGATGTGTCTTCTTCAACTTTCTCTCTTGGCTCAGCTCCAAACCATCAGCTTACTTGGCTAAACTTCTGTCCTTTAAGTCTCTTTGTGGATGGAGCCTCTGTGGAAAGCTGGCTCTAGTCGGCCATCTTACCTACTTTTCTACCTCTTCTGCTGTTTTTATAGTTTCATGTCTTAAGTTTAAATCAGTCTCCATCTTTTTAAATGGCTGAATAGTATTCCATGGTATACCTGTACCACAGCCTGTTAATCCATTCTTGGGTTGGTGGACATTTAGGCTGTTTCCATATTTTGGTGATTGTAAATCAAGATGTGATAAACAGTCTAGTGCAAGTTCTTGTGTGTACAATTTATTTGTTAAAAAATTTGGCTTTGTGTTACTTGATTTCCATACTCTAAATTTTGCTGATTACAGACTCTGACTGAAAATTAATGTTTCCGCTAATCTTTGTATTTCATCCAAATGATAGTTGGATCTAGAGGTTTGATGAGACATGTTTGATTTTATTTTTGGTAAGATTATAGGTGGTAGTGTGCTCATTTATCAGGAGATTTAATTATGACTTTTCTGTTAGTATGTAGCACCCAATATGTATACATGTATGTATGTGTGTATATATACATAAATGAGTGTATATATATAATATATATACTACTAGTCTATAATACAGTATTATATACAAATTATGCATATATATATATGTATATATATATATATATATATATATATATATATATACAGAGAGAGAGAGACAGAGAGAGATAGAGAGAGAGAAAGCGAGAAGTGTGTTTATCTTGATAACATCACTTCTAATCCAATCCCATGGACTTCTTGCCTTCTCCTATTCCATAATTGTATCTTTGTCTTTTCAGAGTGAGAACCCTGGGTCCTAACAAAATAAAGATATTTATTAGTTGGCTTAATCTTGAAATGTACATACAATTGCTTCAGAATGGCTATATTAATCCCAATATAAAAAGGAAAAGAAATATGACAATTTAAAAATTTTCTTGCAATTAATGTATTTTTGAGGAATAGTATATAGACAAAGTACTATGTTCAAAAGTTAATTTGCAATAAAAGAAAGAAGAATAAAGAAGTTAATTAGATTTTTTTGAGACAGTCTCAAGCTGTCCCCCTGGGTAGAGTGCCATGGCATCATAGCTTACAGTAACCTCAAAGTCTTGGGCTCAAGTGATCTTCTTATCTCAGTTTTTCTATTTCTAGTAGAGATGGGGGGGGTCTTGCTTTTGCTCAGGCTGGTCTTGAACTCGTGAGCTCAAGCTATTCACCTGCCTCAGTCTCCTAGAGTGCTAGGATTATAGGCATGAGCCACCATGCCCAGCCTCATTAATTAGATTAATTCTCTTTTTCCCTTTAGGTTTGATTATATCATTAATTCATTTGAAATATATTTCAATTAATTTATTTCCCTTTACATTCAATTTTAAGGTCTCTTAGCAATTTGTCTTTGTTTAATATTAACTATTGAGGATGCGAAAGATTAACTCATAATAATTTAAAATTATGCATAAAAGCATTCTTCCCTAATTGCAATGGCTAAAACTTCCATTATAATATTAAAGAGCAACAGAGACAATGGGCAACCTTGCCTAGTTCCCGATCTAAGTGGAAATGATTTCAATTTAACTCCATTCAATGCAATATTGGCTGTGGGTTTCCTGTAGATGGCCTCTATTAGTTTAAGAAATGTCCCTTTTATTCCAATTTTCTGAAGTGTTCTGATCATGAAGGGATGCTAGATGTTATCAATTTCTTTCCCTTTGATTTTTAGATCTTCAAACATGTCAGGTTCCTCCTTCTCTAAGGAAATTCATATATACTATTCATTTTACTGGAAATGCTCTTTCTCTTGCCTTCATCCTTTACTTTATGAGGTTACTTTTCCTTTTCCCTCAGCAATCAAAGTAAATGTCACTTCTGCCCAGAACACGTCTCTGATTTCCAAGACAACATTATGTCCCTGATACATCTATCTGCCAGGGCACCAAATACTGTTCCTTTGTAGCACAATATTTAGCAATTTGAACAATTATTTCTTTAGTCTCATAAACTGCATGAGGATAGTGACTATGTCTATCTTATCTACCACAGTAGTCCCCAGAATCTAGCATATTCCCTAGCAGGTAGTGAACTAATAAATACTTACTGAATTGATGTTAGTTTTTTAAAAATCAGTTGCCATTGAATTTTATTAAATAATTTTTATTGTACATATTTAAGGTTTACAGCGTAATGTTGTGATACATCTCTGCACAGTGAAATGATTACCACAGTCAGGCCAATTACCATATCCTGTATTTCACATAGGTACCTTTCTTGTTTGTGGCAAGAACACCTGAAATCTACTCACTTAGCATGTTTCCAGCGTATCATGTGGTATTATTAACCGCAGTCCTCATGCTGTGCATCTGATCCCTAGACTTCTTCCTCCCACATGACTGCAACTTTGTACTCTTTGACCTGTATTTCTCCTCCTCCCCTACTACGCTGCCTCTGGGAACCACCATTCTATTCTCTTTTTCTGTTGCTGACTTAAAAAAAAAATGTTGTATATATAGGAGAGATGATGCAGTATTTTTATTTCTGTGACTGGCTTATTTCACTTGGCATAGTGCCCCCTAGTTCCATCCATGTCATTGCAAATGATGTTAAGTTATTGGTCAGCCAGGGTATGGGGTATGGAGAGGCAAGTGACATGGTCCCTGGCATCAAGGAGCTTGCAGCTGAAGATTAATGGTTGATTTTCACAAATGAAGAGTGGAGGTTTAGGGAGATGATGTCCCCCGCAGACCAAAGTTCTTTCCCCAACACCATTTCATCTCTTCTTGTCAAGAGTATGATTAGTATAGTATAGTATAGTTAGTTTAGTATAGTATAGTGTAGTATAGGTAGTATAGTATAATTAGTGTACTGTAGTTAGTTTAATATAGTTAGTATAGTATAGTACAGTATAGTTAGTATAATATAGTATACAGCATAGTATAGTATAATAAGTATAGAATAATACAGTATAGTATAGTTAATGTAATATAGTATAGTAATTATTCCATTACTATACTATCATCATTCTCATCCAAGTCGTAGAGACTACATGATCTGCATATCCTGTATCTACTATTTGACCTTTTGCAGACAAAGTTTCCAATGCCTGGCTCACAAGGAGTCCTAATATGGCTCCTGCTTGCTTATTTGAAATCCTCTCTATTAACCTTTTGCTTTATCTGTACTTTCTGTTTCTCCAACTTAGCAAACAATTTCTACCAAGCTAATTCCTGCCTTTCACTCTAACACATTATTTTATTTCACTTAATTAGCACTTACTATCTGAAGTTGTCTTCTTTATTTATCCATTTACTCATTAATTTAAGAAAATGTGAGCTCCATGGGTCTGTTTGTTTCATTCTCCATGTTCCCCAGTTGTACTCCCAGGACCTATGAAAGGGTCTGCACATTGTAGGCATTCAAAAATTGTGTTAAATGAATATTTTATGTTCCCTCTAACTTCTTCAAGGCAGAGGCTGTGTCTGACTCTCTTTGTATCCTTTTAGATCCCACATAGTGCCTTATATAAACTAATAGTTGCAAATGTAACTGGTAAATGAACAAAATATCAGTTACTTCTTCCTCCTGGGACACAGTGAAAAATCACCTGTTGTTAGCTGGATCCCAAGAAACTATAATGTGTGCAGTTTTCTTTTCACTTCATCTGCACTCTACGCTTTAAGAAGGGGACAATGGATTCCAGCATAGTTTTCAGAGAACAATGGGTAGGGGGACACCAAGTGTCCCAGATAACGGCATTTCTAGTTGATGCAGAGTTAGGTGAGGTGTTTTCTGATAATGGAAAAGAAACATCAGCAAAGGTGGCTGGCAGTTTTTCTAAGAAAATTGCTCCAATTATTTTTAAAAGGCTGTAGATTACCTTTTAAAATATGGACTGTGCATAATGTCACAGAAAACGAAAGGTAAGAAAATAGCCTACTCTGAGCACTCTCAGTTCTGAATAAGGTTCATATCTTTTAATCACCTGTTTCTCCCTCCTCTGGCTAGAGAAATAAACAAAAACAGAATGATTTATAGGAGGCTGATACTTGGAGGATGCTGGGGGAACATCGAGCACTATTTATGGCTCTAATGATAAATATTTCACTTAATCCCCCCTAACAATTCCATATATGATAATGATATTTTCCTCATTTTACAGATGAGGAAACCAAGATGCAAAGATTTTAAATAACCAACTTGAATCCACACAGCCCATCAATGTAGATTTTGAGTTTGAACCCCTGTCTTTTTTGTCTGTCTTCCAAGTCCATCTGGGGAGAAAATCATAAATGGATTAACAGCCTTTTTGAGAAAGTTCTGACTGTGTAAAGTTCACACAAAGTCTTTGTAATTAATACTGGACTGAGTGAAATGGAGGTAGGGGCTCCCGGTGGATAGGTCTATCTCCTTTTCCAAAGTGCCAGGATGATCTCCTGATGCTGTAATTTCCTTGTTAATGGTTTTAAGAGGGAGAGAGTGTTGGAGGCACCAACCATTGAGTGGAACAGGGGATTGTACTGATGCTGGGGGCTTACAAGCCTCATGCAGGTGTTGTATGTTTTCATGTCAGCTGCATGTGATGGTGGTGGACAAGCTAAGTACTGATTTCTTCTTCTTCTTCTCTTTTTTAAATAGCTAAGTAAAGAGTCAGGCAAGACTCACGTACATTGCTAGCCCATAAATTGAGGTTGGTTTGTGTTACGTATTAATGACCTTACCGAGTGCCAAGACTTCTCCTCTTCCTTCCTTCCTACAGCCTACTCTAAGCACTCCCAGTTCTGAATAAGGTTCCTAATTTTTGTCACCCATTCCTCTTTCCTCTGGCTAGAAACATGTAAGCTGAGTTGAGAGGATGGGATGGAAGACATGGGAACAAACAACTCTAACACAAGAGCAAGTCCCCAGGATCCAAATGAACCTACAGGGTGGGGTGGGGGTGGGGATAAAAATAAATAAATGACAAAGAAAAGAATCAGACCACCTTGAGAGCAGCCAGCCCCTGTCTTCTTCCCTCTCTGTCTCACTAAAGGGAATGTGCTGTTTGGGGCTTTTTTCTTCTGTATTTGTTTTCACATTGCCCTGTAAATTACTCAACAAAGTGCCTTATTGATCCTGAAAAGTCCAATCTTTGGATTTCCCCATCAAGGCAGGAAGATGCCTTTCACAGCTTCCTAGGGAAACAAAGAACCTTGTCCTCCACTCCCAGGCTCAGCTTCTGCTTTGGGGTTGATGATCAGACTGGCTGACACTGTGGCACAAATCTCAGTAGGTTCACATAAGGGTTCCTTTCTTGGGGGTCTCAAATAGGCTTTGAAAACCCTTCATGTTGTACGCAATGGATGTATATATTTTTTCAGATCCCTATGAAAGGTTAAACATCTCAGTAACAATGTGTAATCTCTATATCTCAACATATAAATAGCAGGGCTCTTGTCTTGGGGTAGTGTTGTAGTTATCTCTATTTTGTTTGTTTCCTTTGGTTTCTGCATTTCCACTTGTGTGCGATATATCTAAATTTTCAATACTCACAAAATAGAGTTGAAACAGTAGCCTGGACCTGGAGTGTATAATGTTGAGTGTCTCTTCCTCATCTGTTTAGCTGGCAGATTGACTCATGCACGCTTTTTATCTTGGTGTATGAGAGCAACTGGCACATAGTAGGTCCCCAGTAAAGATATCTTAAATGAATGGATGCAATAGTTCAAGTAATGAAGAAGGCTTCACACATTCACAGTTGAAAATGAAGAACAAGACTGCTCTTTTGTAAACATTTAAGAGACCATCTTTTGGGGCAGAGGCAGTGGATAGAGGAAAGGAACTCTTTGGATTTTGAAAAGATTTGTCTATTCTGAGGTAACCATGGTGGGACAGGAAAATCATTGGCCATATAATTAAATCTCAGGAGTAAGGCACTTAAGTCATAGGCAGTGGGGAAGAGAATTATGTGGACTTAATTGGATGGAAATACATATAATAGTTTCTAGATTAATAAAGATAATTGAATTCATTGAATTTTGTATTTTTAGGTTGAATATTTAATACCAAACTAACTGCTTGAGATAAGAAATCAAATCTAACTTTAAATCTATTGCTGATTGGGTGATTGATTTATCAGACGTTAACTGATGCCCTACTAGGGATCAGATGCTATAAAGTCCTGGGATATAAATAAGAATAAAGTCCAATTCTTATCCTCAAGACAACTACAGTCCAAAGGTGCACAGAGATAGATAAGTCAATGCAAGATTATAATACAATATGATGCATGGTATGACAGGAACAGGCTCAGAGGAGGTCACCCTAAACAGTCTGGGGAGGGTGTGGCCAGGGATAACTTTCTGGGCAGGCTGACTCCTAGAAGGATGTGTAGGTCTGCCAAGGGAAGAGAATGGCTGAAGGCATTCCAGGCGGATATTGCTGTGAGTGCATAGAATCATGGTGTGGTCAGGGAATTGCCAGTCAGTTACAGAGAACAAAAGAAGAGGTAAGGTGAAATGGGAGGGTGATTTTAATCTAAGATAAGATGGGACAGATTGCAGGAGCTCAGTGTCATGCTAAGAAATGTCAACATGATCTGAAGGTATTTTGAAGCTATTGAAGAATCAGGCCCTTATATGATTAGATTCGCAATTTTAGGATGATTGCTTTTATACCTCATGGGAGAAAGACTGAAGAGAGGCAAATCTGTAGTCAGGAAGCCCAAAAGATATTGGTGCCATGATCTGTGTGAGAAATGATACCAGCTCAATGTCAGCATTACCGCCACCTTTCTGATGAGGAGGAAACTGCCTGACTGCCTCTTACCACCCAAATGGCTTTACCTATTCATTGAGGCATCTGTGAGTCAAATTTTTATGTAAACACAATAACTTGGTATCACAAGTCTCATAGTGAATACCAGAGTTCATAACTTTCTTTCCCTCCCTCCCCCCTTCCTTTCTTCCTTTTTCTTTCCCTTTCTCCCTCTCTCCCTCCCTTCCCCTTCCTTCCTTCCTTCCTTCTCTTTTCTACCTTTTTCTTTCCCTCCCTCCCTCCCTTCCTTCCTTTCCTCTTTCCTCTTTCCTCTCTCTCTCTTTAAAATTAAGAGCTATTAGAAACAGTGTATACTTAAAAATTTCCAAATCAAATATTGTGGTCATATAAAAACGATGCTGTCTCTTCAGGTGTATGTAAATGGTCTCAGCTTTACTCAAAGTTCAATTGCAAACAGTAATAAAAACATTGACATCTCATCACTCATATAATATTTATGTAGCTGTCACCATCTCAGTTTTACACATTTAAAACCTCAGAGTTGGTTGGATTCGAGGTGAACTGAAATCTCCTTTGACAGTAGGTTTTTGGGGGAGGCTTTCATCCTTAAATAACTTTCAAAACAACACTCAGATAGTGGCAAGAGATCAAAGAAATGTTCTGTTACCACGGGGGCTGCTGAAACTGTTATTTCCCCCACAAAATTTTTCCCTTTGTGGAGAATGAAATGGATCAGCCTTATTGGGGATTGGAGCAAACACTGCATTAGGCAAAAGCCGACCCCGCCCTGTCAGATGTGCACTCACGCTGTGGTTCCTTTGCTAAGGACCCAGGAGAGACAGGGGAAGAAGTAACCAAGCAAGGTAAGACGGGGGCTGATAATCGTCCACTTCTCATCATGGAAGTATTGTCTTATAGGTCTACAATGTTTTGAGTTTGAACACCTTCTTTGACAATTTTTAAAAATTTTTGTTGTTGTTGTTGACACAGAGTCTCACTTGGTCACCCACAGTAGAGTGCTGTGTTGTCACAGCTCACAGCTACCTCAAACTCTTGGGCCCAAGAGATTCTCTTGCCTCAGCCTCCCAAGTAGCTGGGATTACAGGCACCTACCACAACTCCTAGCTATTTTCTTTGTTTAGCAGGCCCCTGCGGGGTTTGAACCCACCAGCCCCGGAGCATGTGGCTGGTGCCCTAACCATTTAGCTACAGGCACCTAGCCCTTCTTCCACATTTTTGTCCTTTGTTTTTCACTCCGACCCTGTTATGCATTTTTTGTTGTGTTAGTGGAGAGACAACAGGCTCTGCCAGACCAAGGGCACAGTGGGAATGACTGGGAGGGCCAGATTTTGAACCCAGTTCTATCTGGGCTTACAACTCAGTGCCTCTTTCCTACATAGTTTAATGAAATTTTAGCATATACCCAAAAGCAATGAAAACAATAGCTGTAGAGAAGGAATTCTAGAAAGCCACAGGCTTTCATTTTTGGGAAAGAATGAGGGAGATGCAGTTCTACAGACCAACTCAGTCCCACAGTGAAGGGCAAGCCTATGCCTTGTAACTCCAGGGGGCTCGCCCCTTGGTGCACCCTTCCACTTCCCTGGGAGGGCCCTGGAAAAACCTGTGGCATCCAGATTTAGAAGGGTTGAGATACTAATTCCTTCAAGGGCAAAACTCTAAGACTAAATTCTCCTTATTACTCAGGTTTTTCACCCCTTCAGTAATAATAATCATTGCATTTTAATGACATTTAATAGCTTACAAACACCTTTAAGTATTCACATTTCTATAAATAAAGCCAATACATTTCTGAGCATCCTTAAGATTAGAAAGCATAGTGCTGGGTGACAAGGATGTAAGTAAGACATCATCTTTGTCATACAGGGGCTCACAGCCCAGCCAGCACATAGATAATGACATAGACAATTATAGTAAAATGTGATGCTTCATGTAACAGACCTGTGACCAAAGTGTCCCCGTGCCAAGAGCCAAGTAAGCTGGGGCAGGAGGGCAGTGGAATCAGGGAAGGTAACATTTGGTGTGGGTTTTGAAGACTGAGTAGGATTTTACCACACTGAGTGGAGAATTCTGGAGGGAGAGACTTAGAGTTGAAAGAGTTGAGAATGATCAGATAAAAGTTGACCTACCATTTGATCTGCAATTCCATTACTAGGTGTTTACCCAGATGAATAAAAATCATGTTCATCTGGGTAGTAATGGAATGAATGAACAAATTGTGGTATATGTATACCATGGAATACTGTGTAGCCGTTATAAAAGATGGAGACTTTACATTTTTTGTATTAACCTGAATGGAGTTGGAACACATTCTTCTTTATAAGGTATGTCAAGAATGGAAAAAAAAGTATCCAATGTACTCAATACTATTATGAAGCCAATATATAATAACACATTCATACGAATGATAAAACACAAATATAGTCCAGCAAGATGGAGGGGAGAAGAAGGAGAAGAGAGGAGAGGGGAGAGGGTGAGTGGAGGGAGGAGAGAGGGTATTTGGTGGGATCTCACCTAACATGCACAATGCAAGGGTACATTTCAAAACAACTAAGAGTAAATTATAAATGTCTTACCACAAAAAATAAGTAAGTGAGTGAGGGTTATGTTAATCAGTTTGATTTAAGCATTCCACATTGTATATCAAATCATCACATTGTACCCCATAAATGTATACAGTTATGATTTAATAAAAGTTAAATTAAAAAAAGAGACATATTTTGCAGAAGAGGAAAGCAAGGTATGGGGCTGAGAGATGAGCTGTAGGCGAAAGGCCTTGCATGCAATGCCGAGGGTTGGTTTTTATCTTGTGGGAGTCACTGAAGGTTTATCAGCAGGAGACTGACATGATCAATTCATATTTCAGCTTATTTGACCAGCGTTGGTATTACTTTTAAAATCCATAATTTATTAATAGATTTTCTGACTGGTATTAGAGAAATGTTCTTAAAACTGTGTATGAATTTGTATAAAAGATTCAGAAGACATTGGAAATATTTTCCTAAGTGTTAAGATTTAAATTTGACAAGCTTTCCTTTCCTTACTCCTACATTCCAAATCAGAGAGTTGCTTTTGGTTTTCAGGGACTTTCTCCACGGCTAGTAGGGGTGGGCATCACCAAGACTTAGCTGCATAACCTCTGACTTCCATTCCAGGGGCTATCCCAGACCCAGGTGACTTGTGGCCTCAGTCTCTATGCTTTCTGTCCAGCCTGTGGTCTATAAGTTTTGGGGTGGTCTGCTCCACTCTTTTACCACTAACACTGTGTGCAGATAATTTAGATTTCCCATGAAGGTCTGGCATACCTGAGAACAGTGACCTTTCTACACGTTTCTTTTTTTGCTTCAGCTCAGTCACCAAGATGAATCTCCTCAGAATGATTGCTGGATGGTGTTGACAAAAGCTTGAATCACATCACTGGACTGAAGCTGTGCTGACAGCAGTCTTCAGAGAGAGCTCTGCTACAGGAACCAACTGTTGTTCTCACCCTCCGAAGGCAGGACCAGGACTGTATCAGAAGTCCAGGTAGAGGCTAAAATGACAAATGTTTGGCTATCTCCGTGATGAAACAGAGGCCTCTGTTTTATAACTTCAACTTTTCCCCCCGTTTGTTAATAGAAATTTTAAAAATCTATTGGCATTGGGTCAAAACTGAAATTGAGCCTCTTAAAATTCACTACTCATATTTCAAGATGGTAAGAGTTCTCATTAAGATGTTTGCCATTCTCCTATATTCACAAATGACCTTACTATTTTTGATTTCTTTAAGCCCTGAAATGAAAACTAATGGGTATCTTGTACTCCAAGGTTTTTATTTTCAAAAAGCATTTGTAAACATTGGATCCAGATTTCTTAATTATCTAAAAATTTTAGGAGCACACAAAGAGAGGGAAAAGTTGAAAATATGTGACTAGGAGTTTGGGGGCATGGTTTTGGCTAAATGCTGCTTGGGACTGAAGAATAGAGAAATGAAAGTTTTTATTTATTTATTTATTTATTTATTTTTTATTAAATCATAGCTGCGTACCTTAGTGCAATCAAGGGCTACAATGTGCTGGTTTCATATATAATCTGAAATGTTTACATCAAACTGTTTAGCATACCCTTCATGGCATTTTCTTAGTTATTGTATGAAGACATTTGTATTCTGCATTTAGTAAGTTTCGCCTGTAAGCTTCTAAGATGCACCATAGGTGTGGCCCTACCAATTACCCTCCCTCCTCCACAATCTACCCCCTCCCCTTCCTTCCCATATTCTTGTGCTATAGTTGGGTTATAGCCTTCATATGAAACCTTTAAATTAGCTTCATTTTTCTTCCATTCTTGAGATACTTTGTTAAGAAGAATATGTTCCAGCTCCATCCATGTAAACATGAAAGAGGTAAAGTCTCCATCTTTCTTTAAGACTGCATAATATTCCATGTTATACATATACCACAACTTATTAATCCATTCGTGGGTTCATGGGCACTTTGGCTTCTTCCATGACTTAGCAATTATGAATTGGGCTGCAATAAACATTCTGATACAGATGTCTTTGTTATAATGTGATTTGTGCTCTTCTGGGTATATACCTAGTAAAGGAATTATAGGATCGAATGGCAGGTCTATTTTTAGATCTCTAAGTACTCTCCAAACATCCTTCCAAAAGGAACGTATTAGTGTGCATTCCCACCAGCAGTGTAGAAGTGTTCCCTTTTCTCCACATC
>CAUYRH010069952.1:0-26180 GCA_963574655.1 Perodicticus potto
AATGAGAAAATATCATGAATGTTACATTAATCAGGTGGATAAAAATATCTCCGATTGTATGGGAAGCCCGCACACTGTACTCCAAGCCTGAATCATTGTACACAGTTATGACTCAATAAAAAATAATTAAAAAAAAAAAAATCACACTGTGAGTACATAAGACTCTTGGAAAAAACAAGAGAAATGGGGAACTCTTCATCTTTGGAGGAACAGTATGTGGCTTTACTAAAAACTTTATTAAAGTCCACTGGTATTACTCTTTTTTTTTTTCTTGCAGTTTTTGGCCAGGGCTGGGTTTGAACCTACCACCTCTGGCATATGGGGCCGGCACTCTACTCACTGAGCCACAGGCGCCACCCAGTCCACTGGTATTACTCTTAAAACTAAAACATTACAGGGGTTATTCCAGGTCATGGCTAAGCATTGCTACTGGTTTACTCTGGAGAAGAAAATTCAGCTAAATTTAAAAATTTGGAGGAACGTAGGGAAAATGCTCAGAAGGGCACATCAGAAAGGAAAATGTATAAGTAGAGATGTTTGGGGTGCCTATCATTTGGTTACTCTTGCTTTGGAACCTCTGGAATCTAGTGCCAATGCAGAAAGTGTTAAACATGAAGGTTCCCTTTCCCCCCTCCTGAGGAAGAACTTAGTAATAAAGAGCTTAGTGACAAAGAGCCTGAATATGATGAGCCTGTTAAAACACCAGATGTAAAAGAACATTTATTGAAAGACTAGACTGATAGCAATTCTGATCGTACTATTACTAATTGTTCTTATTGTGAGGACCTTGGTGATATTAAGAGAATGTTAGCTCTGTGTTATCAAGTAATTGAAAAGAAATGTACTGAAGACCCTAAAAAGGTTGAGACTCCTGAGCAGGTCAAAGCCCAAAAGGAGTCTTCTTCCATGGTGGAAAAAGGCTTTTCTCATTTACAGGATGAACCTTTAACTCCCACTGCACCTCCAGTGTGGTCAAATCCTCCAGACCCCAAATTTATTACTGTACTTCACCCAACTATTAAGTCATCTCATTTTCCTGTTAAGCCTATTGCTTACCTTTTTTCTCTGCCCACTCTGACAGTCACGTCTTTTGCTGATAACATGTTGGCTTTTCCTATAGTGAGACAGGAGACTGAGGAAGGCATTGTTAGAATTACGCATGCCAATATTGCCATAAAATTTTTAAAAATAATGAAGGATGCTGTTCATACTTATGGCCCTAATTCTCCTTATGTCGTGGGCATTTTTAAATCTTATTGTGGAGATCATTTATTGCTTCCTATAGACTGGAACACTCTTGCCCATACAGCTTTGAGCCCAGGACAATTCATTCAATTTAAATCTTGGTGGACAGAGGAGGCAAAAATTCAAGCTTAACGTAATAATCTTGAATGTCCACCCTCTTCTAATT
Organism: Perodicticus potto; assembly: GCA_963574655.1. Lineage (NCBI taxonomy): Eukaryota > Metazoa > Chordata > Mammalia > Primates > Lorisidae > Perodicticus > Perodicticus potto. Next base: position 1,412 of record CAUYRH010069952.1, read on the forward strand.
TTGCACAGCTTACAGGAACTGGGGAATATGAAGGATTGGATCCCCAGGGATGTTATACAAATGAATTATTAACACAGATTAAAGACATTTGCCGTACAGATTGGCAACATTTAGATGAAAAGGGGAGATTAAGCAGTTTTTTACTAAAATTTTTCAAGGAAATAATGAGCCATACACACAGTTCATTGCCTGTCTGCAATCTGCAATTGAAAGATCTGTTCCTGGTGAGGATGCCAGAAAAAAATATTACTCATGCAATTGGCTTTTGTTGTTGTTGTTGTTTGTTTGTTTGTTTTTTTGAAACAGAGCCTCAAGCTGTCACGGTGGGTAGAGTGAGTTGGCATCACAGCTCACAGCAACCTCCAATTCCTGGGTTCAAGCGAGTGTCTTGCCTCCACCTCCCAAGTAGCTGGAACTACAGGTGCCCGCCACAACTCCCGGGCATTTTTTGGTTGCAGCCATCATTGTTGTTTGGCAGGCCGGGCTGGATTCGAACCCGCCATCTCAGGTGTACATGGCTGGCGCGTTAGCCCGTTGAGGCACAGGCGCCACGCCGCAATTGGCTTTTGAAAATGCTAACGTTGATTGCAAGAAAGCCATGGCAGGACTTAAAAATCAGGATAACATTACCATCAACAATTACATTTGTGTATGTCATGAAATAGGTTCTGGCACTTTTCAGGCTAATTTACTGGCATCAGCATTGCAAGCTGGCAATAGGAAACCAAAGTGTTACAATTGTGGAAAGCTTGGTCATATCAGAAAAGAATGTCACAAGGGAAAAAATGAAAGTAAAGCAGAGACTAAACTGCCAGGTGTTTGTCACTACTGTGATAAAGGCAGATCCTGGACTATTGAGTGCCACCCTCTCAAAGATAAAGATGGCAATGTTCTTCCCCCTACCCAGGACCAGGGAACCTCCCAGGTGGGGCTAGCTCAGAGTCCCCAGACAAAAAACTCGAGCTCCCTCCCATAGCAGTTTCCAGTCAGTGACGGCCAGACTTACACTCAGATGAATCAGAGTTAACTCCTGTTAGTAAAACCCATGTACAGGATTTATTACATGCTACTCAAGGGAGCGCTGCTTTAGACCTCCCAATTTTAACTGATGTTAATCTCAACAGTGGAGAAACTCCTAAAAAATTACCCACTGGTGTTTATGGTCTAATACCATCTGGGAACATAGGATTAATATTCGGAAGAAATAGCCTCAACATGGAAGGACTTAATGTCCATCCAGGAATAATTCATGAAGATCATACAGGTGAAATTTTAATAATAGCCTCAGCCACGACAGATATTCAATTGTCTGCAGGACATCACATGGCTCAGATACTGATTTTGCCATTTGATAAAGGCAAAACAGCTCCAGTTACCAGAGAAGGTGGTTTGGGAAGTACAAGAAAACAGTTTTTTTAGCATACTTTTAAAATAACTCTCACCCTCAATGTAAAGTAATTTTTGAAAATAATGTTCAAATTGAAGGGCTAGTTGATGCTGGAACAGATGTTTCTATAATTGCCTCCCATATGTGGCCCAAGCATTGGCCTAAAGCCAAAATAAAAGCTACTTTTGTTGGGCTTGGGAGAATGACTAATATTGGACAAAGTACTTTTGAATCATCTTGTCAGGAACCTGAATGGCAAGCAGCTCGTATCCACCCCTATATTGCACCTATTGCTGTAACTTTGTGGGGTCGAGACTTGTTGCAACAATGGGGAGATATGCTTATTATCCCCATGATTTCAAAAGCTGCTAAAAATATAATATTTAACATGGGCTATGATCCAACTCAGCCCATCCCTTCTAGAAAGCCTGAAGGAATCCGAATTGGCCATGATTAAACAGGCCTAGGGCTTCCTTCCTTATCAGAGGATGTTTCCTAGGAACCTCTGCCTAGCAGTTCGCCCTTTCCTTACAATGGAAAACAGATAGACCTGTTTGGGTGAAGCAGTGGCCCCTTCCTCTGGAAAAATTAGAAGCTCTACAAAATTTAATTGATGAACAATTACATGCTGGACATATTGAAACCAAGATAAGCCCATGAAGTTCCCCTGTGTTCGTAATTTCAAAGAAATCAGGCAAATGGAGAATGTTAACAGATTTAAGAAAAATTAATACAGTCATCCAGCCAATGGGTTCTTTGCAACCCAGGATTCCTAATCCTATCTTAATACCAAAACATTATCCTATAGTAATTATTGATTTAAAGGATTGCTTTTTTACCATTCATTTACAACCTAAATATGCAGAGTGCTTTGCTTTTACCGTCCCTTCCCTAAACAATGAAAGGCCAACTAGAAGATTTCAGTGGAAAGTGTTGCCTCAAGTCATGCTTAACAGCCCCACTTTGTGTCAATTGTTCCTAGATCAGCCTTTAGAAGAACTTAGAAAATCTTTTCCAGAAAGTATTTGCTTGCTTATATGGATGATATATTATTATCTCATCCTTGTCCTAACCAATTACAAAAATTATACCAACTGGCATGTTCTAAATTTAAGGAATATGATCTTCAATTATCAGAAGATAAAGTTCAAACTCAGGAACCTTGGGAATATTTAGGGTATTGTATTAGTGCTCAAAATGTAATTCCTCAAAAAGTTCAAGTTAGAAGAAACTCTCTTCAAACGTTAAATGATTTTCAAAAATTATTGAACATTAGGGTGCAACTAACATTAGGAATCCCCACTTACTCTCTTATTAATTTGTTCACCATTTTAGAAGGAGATTCTAATCTCAATAGCCCCAGACAACTTACCCCTGAGGCTGAAAAAAAATGACAATGGATGAGGAACATATTTAGGATGCTCAATTAAATCGAGTTTCTCAAATTAATAATTTTTATATTTATGTATTTCCTTCAGAGCACTCTCCTACAGGATTAATTGTGCAAGAAACAACTTTTATGGAATGGTTCTTTTTACCAAACAAAGCATGTAAAAGAATGGAAACTTATATATTAAAAAAAAAATGGCTTTTATCATATTAAAAGGAAGACAATTTTTAAGGCAATTAGTAGGAAGAGATCCTGGAAAAAAATGTTGTTCCTTTAACTAATAACCAAATTTCTGATTTACTTATGTTAAATACAGATTGGCAAATTGCATTATCAGATTTTATTGGAATAATAGATAATCATTTTCCTCCTGATAAAAGAATCCAATTTCTTAAAAATTCTACTTTGATTTTACCAAAAATAGTAAAATTAGCACCAATACCCAATGCAGAAATGTTTTATACAGATGCTAATAAAATGGGAATATCTGGATATTTGTGTCCTAATATTCATAAAGTACAACAATCCCCTTATACATCTGTACAAAAATCAAAAATGTTTGCCATTATACTACTTTTAACAGATTATCCTGATCAAGCAATTAACATTATCAGTGACTCTAAATATTCCACTCATGTAGTTCAAAATATTGAAACTGTTACTTTATTAATTAATACCCAAGAACTTACTTTATTATTTTCTTCCCTTCAACAATTAATTAGAAATAGGTCATTTCCTATATATATCACTCATGTTAGAGCTCATTCCAATTTACCAAAGACTTATTTCCTTGGATAATCAAACAATTGATCAATAGTAGGATCAGTATTATCTGCTCAACAGGAACATACTTTAAATCATACTAATGCCCAATCTTTAAAAATAAGACATGGTATTTCTTGGCATACTGCAAGAGCTATAATACGTTCCTGCCCTACTTGTCAGCCTCTAACAGGTCCTCACTTACCTGTAGGAGTGAATCCTAGAGGAATTCTGTCTAATCAATCATGGCAGATGGATATTACTCAATTTTCAGAATTCTGAAAATTAAAATACATTCATCATTCTGTTGGTACCTATTCTCATTTTCTTGGGCTTCGGCAATGACATCAGAAAAAGCTGATGCTGTAATTACTCATTTATTAGAAGTTTTTTCAGTAATAGGCAAGCCTTTAACTATAAAAACAGATAATGGTTCTGCTTATATTTCCAACAGATGCCAAACCTTTTTTAAATTACACAATATAAAACATATTACACAAATTCCTGGCAACAGTACTGGACAAGCCATAATTGAAAGACAGACTCGAACATTGCAAGAGATGCTTTTGAAACAGAAAAAAGGGGAAGAACAGTATAATGTAAGTCCCAGAAATAGATTGTATTCAGCTCTTTTTACCTTAACTTTTTTGAATGAGAAAAATGAAATTCCAACTTATAAACATTGGATAAAAGTCCCCTTTCTCCCTCGAATCAATCTGTTTATTACAAGGATACCCTAACAAATTCATGGGTGCCGGCACATGTTGAACATTAGGGAAGAGGGTGTGCTTATATTTCTACAGGCAAAACTAAACTTTGGTTTCCAATTGTTTCAATAGGAACAATTTTTATACTTATGAATTAAGGAACAATTGTTCCTTAGATGGGTTAAGAATTTGAAGTTTTGACATGACTCCCCCGGAAACACACCCCGAGGAAGGAGAAAGAGAAGGAAGACAAAGTGACCAACAACCTGACAAAAATGAACTTGGAGATGTCCAGGAAAGAAAGACGGACAATCCTACCCTGAATCCCCCTGGATAACTTGGGGGCAGGTAAAACAACTGATTCATCAAGCGAAAGCGTTAATAAGATACACTGACAAGCAGATGAATGCAGCTAATTTGTTTATAGCTATGATAACTCTTCTATCTGTTCCCACTGAAGGACAGAAATATCAATACTGGACTTACATTCCCAACCCTCCTTTACTTCGAGGAGTTAGTTGGTTAGAGCCTACTGTACTTATTCTTTTTTTTTTTTTTTTTTTGTAGAGACAGAGCCGCACTTTATTGCCCTTGGTAGAGTGCCATGGCATCACACAGCTCACAGCAACCTCCAACTCCTGGGCTTAAGCAATTCTCTTGCCTCAGCCTCCCAAGTAGCTGGGACTACAGCGCCTGCCACAAGGCCCAGCTATGTACTTATTCTACGTTAATGATTCATCATGGCTTCCAGATCCCTATGACACCAGAGGACATTTTAAACCTAATGAAGAAGGCATGGTGATTTTTAATTACACTACTAGAGTGACTGGCCCCCCTGTATGTTTTGGAGATTACTTCCAATGTCTTCATATGTCTGTCCAACCTTGGGTTTTAGCTTGTATAAACACAAGCTGGAAGATCCAAAACAACTTTCTGAAATTTTCATGTTAAGTGCTTATTCTTTAAATAAGTATCACATTGACAAGATCTCTTCTAATCCAGAATTGCCACTTAGTAAGATATATATGTTTTCAGAAGTCCGTGAATGGGAGCATTGGACTAAATGTAAAGGAGAATTTTCCTATATGCTTATGAACACCACAGGTGGTGAGTTAATCGACCGGGGACCTATGGCTTACTTAGAAACAACTTTTGGGTCACCTGTGCCACTTGAAATTCTTCAAAATAAAGATAAAGCAGCAATAGCTACTTCTCAGTCTATGCTTTGGAAAAATGGTGGGTTTTCACCCCCGGCTCCTGGCATTGTAGCATATCCAAAACAAACACATTTGTGGAAAATTGCTGCTGCGTTACAACCTCTTAAAGCGTGGACAGAAGGATTATTTCTCCATATCCACTACAGTTACCAAGAATATCAAATTAAATTTATGGTAAATGAGAATAAATATGTTCAAGCTTGTTTACAATTACCTTTTGTTTGGTTAAAAGGAAATGTTACTTGGAACAAAGTAACAGGAAAACTGTCTTGTCCTACTTGTCAACTGTTTACTTGCATTAACAATTCTTTAATTTTTAATCCATCCAAAGAACAGCTGTACTTGCTGAGAGCTTGTACTGGAGTGGCTGCCAATCAACCTGAATTGTCCTTGGCAAGAGTCCCCGGTACTTTCCATCTTACAGTTAGCTGACAAGGTTTTGAAGAGAAGCAGATGTTTCATCAGCCTGCTTATTGTTGCCATCTTAGGAATCATTGCTGTTACTGCAACTGCTGTTATAGCAGGAATTGCCTTAACACAGATATTAAAACTCATGGTTCAGCGCCTGTGGCTCAACAGGCTAAGGCGCCAGCCACATACACCTGAGCTGGCGGGTTTGAATCCAGCCCTGGCCCCCCAAACAACAATGACAGCTGCAACCAAAAAAATGGTCAGGTGTTGTAGGGGTGCCTGTAGTCCCAGCTATTTGGGAGGCAGAGGCAGGAGACTCGCTTGAGCCCAGGAATTGGAGATTACTGTGAGCTGTAATGCCATGGCACTCCATCCAGGGTGACAGCTTGAGGCTCTGTCTCAAAAAAATAATTAATTAATTAATTTTAAAAAAAGAATATTAAAACTCAGAACGTTGTGGCCAATTGGCATAAGAACTCTGAACAGCGTTCAGCGCCTGTGGCTCAATGGGCTAAGGCACCAGCCATGTACACCTGAGCTGGCGGGTTCAAATCCAGCCCTGGCCCGCCAAACAACAATGACGGCTGCAACCAAAAAATGGCCGGGCATTGTGGCGGGCACCTGTAATCCCAGCTACTTGGGAGGCAGAGGCAGGAGACTCGCTTAAGCCCAGGAATTGGAGGTTGCTGTGAGCTGTGATGCCATGGCACTCTACCCAGGGTGACAGCTTGAGACTCTGTCTCAAAAAAAAAAAAAAAAAAAAAAGAACTCTGAAGAGTTATGGACTGCTCAAAAGCAAATAGATGCTGAAATTTATGATGAAATGTCTGATTTAGAACAAGCTATTGTTATGTTAGGAGATGAATTGGGTAGTTTGAAAACAACAGATAAAGTTAAAATGTGATTGGAATATGACACCTTTCTGAATTACCCGTGTCATGTACAATGAAACTAAATTTCCTTAGAAAAAGGTTTAAAAGCATTTGTTAAACCATGAAAATTTAACTGCTGATATTGTTAAATTACAGCATGAAATGTATACAACTTTTCAACATAAGTTAGAGAGAGTTGATGGAGACCAGATTTTACAAGATATTGCTGATGGAATTGAACAGTTAAATCCATTACCTGAAACTAATGGACTAATTGGAAGTTCTGTAGAATTATTTGCATTGCTGTTAATTTTGTGTTTGATTTTACATATTGTGTGTAGAAAACGTAATCAAGCTAAGTAAGAAAATGAAAGACATGCTGCAATTTTTGCATTCATGATGAGTGATATGAATAATAGCCTCCACAAAAAGACAAAAAAGGGGGAATTGTAGGCAAAAAGCCTATATGTGCCTTTAAACAGATTCATTCTGTGAGAACAGGTTTGAAGATTTTTAGTGAGTTGGGAAGGAGAGACCAGGATAGAACTCCATTTTGACCTTAGGCCTGCTCATGCAGAAGGTAATACTTCAGTGAACAAAGGCTTGGTCCTGGGGGCAGGGCTTTCAGGCAAGTCTTCTGTATATGTTAGGAATCTCTACCACTCCTAGAGAATGAATAACCACCTCAAGATGGTCTGTTAAGGTTCTAGCATTCAAGCAGCTTATTCTCTCAGAGTTTGCTTTGTGGCTTATATTTAATTTAGATGTAATGATGGTAAAAGATAATAGTTAATAGAGTATTGTGTTAGTTGATCATTAGACAGGTAGGTGCTGGTCTGGTGATGGTCTGGTCATGAGGTGGTCAGGTGATGACCAAGAGAATCAAGTCACCAGGTTTTTATTTTATTGTATTTTATTTTATTTTGTTTTATTTTATTTTTGAGACAGAGCCTCAAGCTGTAGAGTAGAATGCTGTGGTATCACCGCTCACAGCAACCTCCAAATCCTGGGCTCAAGCGATTCTCTTGCCTCAGCCTCCCGTATAGCTGGGACTACAGGCACCCACCACAACACCTGGCTGTTTTTTGGTTGGAGCACTCATTGTTGTTTGGCGGGCCAGGGCTGGATTCAAACCCACCAGCTTAGGTGTGTGTGGCTGGTGCCTTAGCCGTTTGAACCAAGCCACAGGTACTGAGCTGGATTTTTTTTTTTTTTTAATTTTCTTAATTTTTTTTTTTTTTTGAGACAGAGCCTCAAGCCATTGCCTGGGTAGAGTGCCATGGCATCACAGCTCACAGCAACCTCCAACTCCTTGGCTCAGGCAATTCTCCTGCCTCCGCCTCCCAAGTATCTGGGACTACAGGTGCCTACCACAGCACCCGGCTATTTTTTGGTTGCAGCCATCATTGTTGTTTGGTGGGCCAGGCTGGATTCAAACCCACCAGCTCAGGTGTATGGCATCTTAGCTGCTTGAGCCACAGGTGCCAAGCTAGCAATTTTTACAGAAACAAGTTAAAGTACCTGGCCTCCCTCTGCAAACGGATGAATACCAACCCATCTTGTGGCCCCTACCATTTCTGGGCCCCCAGCCATATTTTCTGGTGCACTGTGAGAGGCATGCTGCCCCACAAGACCAAGCACGGCCAGGCTGCCCTGGACCGCCTGAAGGTGTTCGGTGGGATCCCACCACCCGATGACAAGAAAAAACGGATGGTGGTTCCTGCTGCCCTCAGGGTTGTGCGTCTGAAGCCTACAAGAAAGTTTGCCTACTTGGGGCGCCTGGCACACTTAGTTGGCTGGAAGTACCAGGCAGTGACAGAAACTCTGGAGGAACTGAGGAAGGAGAAGGCTAAGATCCATTACCGGAAGAAAAAGCAGCTCATGAGGCTACGGAAACAGGCCGAAAAGAACGTGGAGAAGAAAATTGACAAATACACAGAGGTCCTCAAGACCCACGGACTCCTGGTCTGAGCCCAGCAAAGACTTTATTCCTTATGTTTGGCCTGGCCTGCCCTTCCTCCATCGCCACCCTGGGATGTGGGGGACCCAGGGGCAGCAGTCGGGGTGCCACAGGCAACCTGAGACTTAGAAAGGAAATGACCATAGATACTGCAAGTCTGTAAGGTACGCACACGTGACTCTAGGACTTGCGTCAACAAAATTTATGACCTTATTCATGAGTTTTAGAAAATCAATAGGACCAGCAGTTAAGTTTAAATAAATAATTGTGGGGGAGCCCTGCCTTGTGAGTGGAGCTTCTGGTAGAGTGTGAGAAGATGCTTGAGGGGACAGTATAAGCTTGGTGTTGTACAAAGTATAGATGCACAGACTGGGGAGGCAAGATGTACAACAGGAGCTTACAGGCATTACCTTGTTCCTTCCCTGTATTCTGTTACCCAGGAACAAATAAATTGCTTTCAAAGTAAAAAAAAAAAAAGAAAGAAAGAAAAGAAAAGATACATAGGGCAAGGTCCAGAGAAGGGTGTGCCACCCTCTGGCACTGGATGGGCTCTTGTTCATCTTATGCAAGCCTACACGTGCTCAGCTATCTGGAAGCTCCCTGAACCCTTCCTCTTGGGCCTTTTATGGGGACTTCACTGCAGAGGTGTGATTGACTGCCACACAGAAATGTACCTGGACAAAAAGGGTATGGTCATATGTATTAATCAGACTTAGTGGGGAAACCCAGCAAGGCCTGTCCAGATTCTTTTTGGCTGATTTGTTCAACATCCTTCCTCCTGGATGTGAGGAAGACAGGGTCCCTTCTGTAATGGTCTTATGATCCACAATCAGACAGGCGGGAGGAAAAACTAGACAGGTCCTGCCCTGGGCAGGTGGAAGGAGGGTGGGAGAAGGTCAGAGAGAGAGATTCTGTTTCCTGAGACTGCTCCTGAGGCCTAAAGCACCCCAGCATTGTCATAGTCCCTAAAGTTTTACTATCTGTCCTTTTAGAGAAAACATGTTTTGGCCTCTTGCTGAATGGATTCAGTTTAAAGGACAGAGGCTAAATTTTGTATCTGAGCCTGGCAGCTCTTATGTAGGGTAGTAAGTCAATAATTGGAGTGCATTTAAAGCTGACATTGGGGACATTTTGGTGGGGGATTCCCTTACTTTTCCCTGTGCTGGGAGCCCACCTGCTCCAGAGGCATCTTCACTAACACCTAGTCTGAAGCATCCACAGTCCCTGCCATCCTGCTATGTAATTTTTCTTTATACCTCTAGCCAGGAGGCAAATCACTCATGTTTTTTTTGAGTCAGAGTCTCAAGCTGTCACCCTGGGTAGAGTGCAGTGGCATCACATCTCACAGCAACCTCAAACTCTTGGGCTTAAGTGATTCTCTTGCCTCAGCCTCCCAAGTAGCTGGGACTACAGGTGTCTGGCCACAATGTCCAGCTATTTTTTGTTGCAGTTGTCATTGTTGTTTAGTTGGCCTGGGCCGGGTTCGAACCCGCCAGCCTCAGTGTATGTGGCTGGTGCCCTATCCACTGAGCTATAGGCACTGCCTATCACTTCATTTATTTATTTGTTCCTTAGTTCATTATCTATCTCCCCACTCGAAACCAAAAACTTGTGGGTAAGAATCTCAGTCTTAGCCAAGAGTGGTGGCTCACACCTGTAATCCCAGCACTCTGGGAGGCTGAAGTGGGAAAATCCCTTGAGTTCAGGAGTTCAAGACCAGTCTGAACAAGAGCAAGACCCTGTCTCTAATAAAAATAGAAAAACTAGTTGGGTGGGTGCCTATAGTCCCAACTACTAGGGAGGCTAAAGCAAGAGGATCACTTCAGCCCGAGAATTTGAGGTTGCTGTGAGCTATGATGTCACAGCTCTCTACCCAGGGTGAAAGAGTGAGACTCTGTTAAAGAAGAAAGAAAAGAAAAGAAAGAGATGGCTCGGCACCTGTGGCTCAACGGCTAAGGCGCCAGCCACATACACCTGAGCTGGTGGGTTCGAATCCAGGCCGGGCCGGCCAAATAACAATGATGGCTGCAACCAAAAAATGGCCGGGTGTGGTGGCAGGCGCCTGTAGTCCCAGCTACTTGGGAGGTGGAGGTAAGAGACTCGGCTCGAGCCCAGGAATTGGAGGTTGCTGTGAGCTGAGATGCCATGGCACTCTACCCAGGGTGATAGCTTGAGGCTCTGTCTCAAAAAAGAAAAAAATAAAAGAGAGAGAGAGAGAAAGAAAAGAAAGAAATCATCAAAAGAGACCCCACATTCTTAACTTCTTAAAAAATAAGAGCCCCTGTGGCCGGTCACGGTGGCTCACGCCTATAATACCAGTGCTCTGGGAGGCCGAGGCAGGGATCACATGGGATTTTGTTGCATGTGTTTTATTCTGAAGGGCCAGGAGAGGGTTTTGAACAGCAGAGTGAAGTGATCTGATTCATGCATTGAAACCCTCTGGCTTTAGGCCACCAGTGGAGACTGGACTTTGTGTTGGTGGAAGCTGAGGCCCAGTGGGGCGCCTGAGCGATGGGTTGGTTCCAGGTGGTGGAGGTTCCGACTGTAGTGGACACCACAGTACGTCCTTAGATCTCTCTTCAGGGCAGAAGCTCCAGGATTCACCTTCAGACAAAGAGAAGTGTAAACTGTGCCCTCCACGAGTGCAGCCCGTATCCAATGTCTGGTTGACACGGGGTATCAAAAGACCCCATCTTTGTCCCGATGTGGACAATTCAGAAGGGCTGTCCCAGCTTCAGAGCTCTACTGAGGCCTCTGATGCACCCTGGCCCCGCACCTGCGTCCCCTGTCCAGCTGTCCTCACCTTCTCACAGGTGCCCTGCGTGGGCACACACCTCAGAAACCACCTGCGTGCAAAGCCTCTGTTCCCAGGGAATCCAACCAGAGGCGGGCGATCGGTCAGGAGAGCCGAACAAATACAACGCGCCATTCTGAGGCAAGTCCATTCCCCAGAAACAAAGACTGAGAGAAAGGGTCCCCCAAGGTCACAGCTGCTGGCAGAGCTGAGGGGGCTCCAGCTCTTCTCATCACAGCTCTACCCCCAAAGGCCAGAGATATGTCAGCAGAACAGGAAATCTCAACAACCGTCACTTTTAGTGCCGTGAGTCTTTGTGGCTTTGGTTGAAATTTCGTGCAAGTGTGTTTTTGTTAGTGTGACACTGTGTAGCTCTTGGAACTGGAAAATCGGGTCACTGTCATTCAAGTCAGTCTGCGAGAGATACTGCCGGTCGGGTTTCCATTTCCAGTAAGTTTCAGAATTTCCCTGCCAACCCAGCTTTATGTACTTTAAAACCTTGACCTTGAGCAGTGACCTGAAACAGTGAAACTGCTTTAGTATTCTAAGTTTGGCAAGCTGAGCCCTCTGGGCCTGAAGGTTCCTGCTTCTGGGGCCTCCTCACTGCTGGTTTCTCAGGGCTCAAGGGGCTGCTTCTACTCCCCCCTTTCATCACTCACTTGAGTATTCATTCATCAAACACTCTGATGTGCTGACCAGGGGCTCAATGCTGAGCTACAGAGATAAAAATGACCCTGTCTTCAAATGGCTCAAGACCAGGTCAGGGAGGAGATGGCTAACCAGTCCACTTCCTAATGCTTCGATATAAATGACTTCTTCATTTTCTGCATGTGCAGTGAGTATCTCCTTTGGCACCAATTCAGAAAGCTTTGAGTGTCCCAAGAGAGAGTTTGCTCTTATTAATATATAGCGAGTGGGGCTCGGCACCTGTGGCTCAAGCAGCTAAGGTGCCAGCATACAACTGAGCTGGCGGGTTCAAATCCAGCCCAGGCCAGCCAAACAACAACGGCTGCAACCAAAAAACAGCAGGTGCCTATAGTCCCAGCTACTTGGGAGACAGAGGCAGGAGAATCACTTTAGCCCAGGAGTTGGAGGTTGCTGTGAGCTATGATGCCATGGCACTCTACCCAGGGTGACAGGTTGAGGTTCTGTCTCAACAAAAAAAAAAAAATATATATATATATATGTACACAGAGAGAGAGAGAGTGAGTGGGGACTCAAGGTAGGTTCTTGAACAGGAGAGTGATGTGATTAAAAGTGTAGTTTAGGTTCATTTATCTGGTTGCATAGCCATCCTTCCAATATTTTCTTTTTTTCTTTTTTTTTGAGACAGAGTCTCACTATGTCACCTTTGATGGAGTGCTGTGGCATCACAGCTCACAGCAACCTCAAACCTTTGGGCTTAAGCAATTCTCTTGCCTTTGCCTCCCAACACCCTGGGACTACAGGTGCCTGCCACAATGCCCAGCTATTGTTTTTTTTTTTTTTTTTTTTTTTGTAGTTGTCATTGTTGTTTAGCAGGCCCAGGCCAGGATTGAACTCATCAGTCTCAGTGTATGTGGCCGGTGCCCTAACCACTGAGCTACGAGTGCTGAGCCACCATCTAATATTTATTGAGCATCTACTATGTGCCAGGCACTGTGTATACATGGATTCCATTTATGGCAGTGATCAAGATAGACATAAATCCCTGCCTCAAGGACCCAACATTCTGGGGAGGAAGGGAAGATGGACAGTAAGCAACTCAACAAAAAAGTGAGCTTCAGACATCGCTAAGAGTCTTGAAGGAAGCAAACAGGATGATGAGGGTGAGAATAATCAGGGTGGGGGTGGAGCTCTTTCAACTGGATGGTCAGGGAAGTGACCTCTGAAGAGGTGATGACTGAACTGAAGTTTAAAAAAAGATAAGGAGGCAGTTGTGGGAAAAGCAGAGAAAGGAGAGTTACAGACAGAAGAAATAGCAAGTGCAAAGGCCCTGAGGCAGGAAAGAACGGGGCTTGTTGGAGAAAGTGAAAGGCCATCAATATGTCCAAAGAGCGGCTTGGCGCCCATACCCCAGTAGTTACGGCACCAGCCACATACACCAAGGCTGGCGGGTTCAAATCTGGCCTGGGCCAACAGAACAATGACAACTGCAATAAGAAATAGCCAGGTAGGCTCGGTGCCCATAGCTCAGTGAGTAGGGCTCTGGCCACATACACCAAAGCTGGTGGGTTTGAGCCCGGCCCGGCCCTGCTAAACAACAATAACAACTGCGACCAAAAAATAACTGGGCGCTGTGGTAGGCACCTGTAGTCCCAGCTACTCTGGAGGCTGAGGCAAGAGAATCGCTTAAGCCCAAGAGTTTGAGGTTGCTGTGCGCTGTGATGCCACAGCGCTCTACGCAGGGTGACAGCTTGAGACTGTCTCAAAAAAATATATATATATGGTTAACCGGTTTGATGAAAATATTTCACATTGTATATAAAACCATCACATTGTACCCCATGATTGCATTAATGTACACAGCTATGATTTAATTAAAAAACAACATTACACATCAAAAAAAAATATATGGACTAAGAGGAAGGGAGGAAGGAAAGTTGGAAAGGTACACGGGGGCTTGTTGTCATAGGCCAAGGTCAGTTTTCAGCAATGTCTTTGATTTATGTTCCTGAAAGTTCCATGGGGAGCAAATGTAACAGCAGAGAACCCAGCAAGGAGCCTGTGGGCAAGGATGGGTAGCCTGGGTCAGGGTGGGGGCAGTGGGGCTTTAAAGATGAGACATGGAGGATTCAGGACAAATTTTGGAGGATGTGGTGAGGGAAACAGAGGAATGGAGAAAGATGCCTCACTTTGGGGCTTGAGGTCCAGGTGGCATCACTGAGGAGCAAAGACTGGGGGGAGTGGTAAGTCTTGGGGAAATGTGTTTAGGAAGTTTCAAGTAGATAATTAGATACTCAAGTCCAGAGCCCAGGAGAGAAGTCAAGGGTGCTGCTGGGAGTCAGATTTGTCAGAGCACACGTTTGGTTCAGGCCACGGAGGAGCCACTAGCAGAGACGGCGACAGGCAGGGCTGTGAGGAGCATCCAGGGTCTGACCCAGGGCTGTTGCGAGGATATCTGGGAAGGAGAGGGTGGTCAGCAGTGGTGGCTGTCACTGAGAGGTGACCACAGGCATGGGATGCCCCAGCCGAACGTGGCAGAGAGCATCGGTGACGTCAAGAGGCTGAGGGTGGCACCGAGGACGGAAAACAGGAGGATGCCTGGGGGGGATGGAGGTGTGGAGGAGGGTGGGGACCATACTGCCAGTGTTTTAACATGGGCAATCCTGGGAGAGCCAGAGGCTGCATAAGAGGGGCAGTTGGGTTCCAGTATCACCAATTGTGTGCTCACTTCCTGTGTGACCTTGGGCAAGTTACAGGGACTTTCTGGACCTCAGTTTTTACATCTCTAAAATGGGCCACATAGGCCCCAGACAAATTGTAGGATGAGGCGGCTGTTTCTGGGGAAGAAAAGTCCCCAGCACAGAGCAGGCTCCAGCACAGAGGCAGTTTTGATGACTGACAACCTTTAATTTGTGATTGCCCTGGACTGTCCCCAGGGAGGCCACCAACCAGCTCCAACAGACCTACTTTGCAGCACTGTTTCACTGCCAGGCCTGGGTGGCCCCTGAAGGTGTAGTCCAGAGCACTGCACTTCTGGGGGCAGCGAGTGAGAGCTTTAGAGTCTGAGGAGCTTCTGGGTCCAGCCAAAGGGGCCCTGGAATGAGACAGACCTGGATTTGATCCTGGCTCTGTTGCTTCCTGGCTTGAGGACCTTGGGCAAGGACTTTACTTCTCCAAATCTTGATTCCTCATCTGCAAAATGAGAATCATCATTCATCATCATCATCATCAGTTTTAAGAAGATTAAATGAGGCTCGGCGCCCGCAGTACAATGGCTATGGCACCAGCCACATACACCAAGGCTGGTGGGTTCGAACCCGGCCCAGGCCAGCTAAACAACAATGACGACTGCAACAAAAAATAGCTGGGTGTTGTGGCGGGTGCCTGTAGTCCCAGCTACTTAGGAGGCTGAGGCAAGAGAATCTCTTAAACCCAAGAGTTGGAAGCTACTGTGAGCTGTGATGCCGCGGCACTCTGCTGAGGGTGGGAGGGTGACATAGTGAGACTCTGTCCAAAAATAAAAAAGATGAAATGAGATAATAGCTGTAGCATGCTCAGCACGTATTTAGTGTTTAATAACTGCTGGCTTGTGCGCACTCTTTCTCCCTGCCTTGCTAGTTAACTTACAGAAGCCAAGTTCTGCTGTAGAAGTCTCCCTCTTCTTGGCTCCTATTTTCCGGGTGGGACCCCCTGAGGTTCTGACAGCCTGAGCCTCTGCTGCAACCACAGGAGTGTAGGCCCGAGGGCCTACAGGGCTCTCACGCTTACACTTATCTGTCCCACCCTTCTGCTCTGCAGTCCAGCTAAACCCAGTATCAGTATCAGCCCAGGCCCCACCCAGTACAAAGGGAGGGGCAGCAGGGCCTGGGCTTGGGTGGGACAGCAAGTACACTGCTGGCCAGAGAGGGCAGGGGGCTTGCATTAGGCCACACAGCAAAGGAAGGAGTGCCTGTCCAGTGGCACTTCGTCACTGTGGCTCCTGTGGGGCATCCAGCTCTGGCATCAGTGGCCGAAACTGCCTGGGGAGCAGAAAGGGTGTGGATGTGTTTGGCAGCTGTGGGGCAAGGCGCCAAGGATAGGCCCTGGGGCAGCGCCCAGGTTCTAGAGGTCAGCTCTGGGCCTGGCTTGGTGACTCAGCAGAGTTTGCTGGTCAAGGCCTGGCCATGTTCTCCACCCCACGGTTCAGGTCCTTCATGTCTGCCAACAGCTGGTATCAGCCAGAGGTCGCAGGGAAGGGTTTAGAAGATGGGGGCGTGTGCTGAGTCCAGATGGCGTCTGTCCCAGGGCTAGACCTGCTCGGGCTGGAGCTAGCTGTCTCTTGGCAGCTATGAGACCTTAGATAAATCATTCAGCCTCTGGAGCTTCAGTTTCCTCATCTGTGAAATGGCGTGATAATGGTTAAGCACTTTGGTAGGAGGCTCCCACCGCACTGGGAAGAAAGTCCTGTGCCCTCGTCCTCAAGGGCCTGAGGGGTCTGACCTGGCCTCCACGTGACCTCTGCCTTCCTGATTTGCTGCCTCTGCTCCAGCCCCTCTGGCCTCCTGCTGCCCGTTCACCTCACTGAGCTCAGTCCTACCTCAGGATATGTGCCTCCGCCCACCCCACCGCCAGGCAAGCCATTTTCCCAGCTGTTCATGTGGCTGTTCCTTCAAACCTCCCCCTTTCCAGAGCCACCTCCTCAGAGAGGCCCCTCTGACACCCACCTCATCGCCCTCCCACTCGGGTTCTCTCTGCTCCGTGGCACTTAGCACTGTCTGGAAGAATCTTATTTGTTGATCTGCTCTTTGTCTGTTACGGGAAGAGAGCTCCATGGGACAGGGACTAGATCTGTTTCATTCCTGGCTCTTCCCAACACCTGGCACATAGTAGGTGCACAGTAAGAACACTTTACAAACATCGGCCATTCTGGAATCATGTCTAAGGCCCTGGAGGTATCCCGTACCTTGGAAGTGGTGAAACTAGTGGCTAGTTTCTTTTTTTTTTTTTTTAGAAGTAACTTTTTTTTTTTATTTTTGCAGTTTTTGTCCGGGGCTGGGTTTGAACCCGCCACCTCTGGCATATGGGGCCAGCACCCTACTCCTTTGAGCCATAGGCGCTGCCCGGCTAGTTTCTTATTCACCCATTAATTCAGGTATTCATTCAAAACCATTTCCCGGTGGCACCTGTGGCTCAAAGGAGTAGGGTGCCGGCCCCATATGCCGGAGGTGGTGGGTTCAAACCCAGCCCCGGACAAAAACTGCAAAAAAACAAAAACAAAAACCATTTCCCCCAGCAGGCCCTAAAGTGGATGCAAGGGATGAAGCTGTGGAGCATCCTAGTTAGATCAGCTCTCAGGGAAGTGAAGCTTGACCCTCAACTACCAAACCTTCAATGGCTCCCTATTGCCCCAAGCCAAAGCCCACACTTCCAATCTTAGAATGCTGCTCTCCCTGTCTGGGTCCAGGTGGCTGTTCTACTAGGAGCTCTCAGGATACCCAAGGTCATTGCCACTACCACCAAGTTGTTTTACATTCTCAGGATCTCTGCTCCTGCTGTTTTCCAAGCCTGAGACAAACTTCCCTACCCCAACCTGCAGCTGAACTTGTAAATGTGCTCCGCAAACATGCTGGGGTTGCCTGCTCTGCCTCCCGGCCCTGCTCTGCCCTGTTCACACTCCTTCCACTCCCAGCCCTGGTGTGTGTCAAGGCTTTCTGGGCTCTGCGTCATTATCTAAGACCCGCAGCCTACAGTTCTTTTTTTTTTTTTTTTTTTTGTAGAGACAGAGTCTCATTTTACGCCCTTGGTAGAGTGCTGTGGCGTCACAGCTTACAGCAACCTCCAACTCCTGGGCTTAAGTGATTCTCTTGCCTCTGCCTCCCGAGTAGCTGGGACTACAGGCGCCCACCATAATGCCCAGCTATTTTTGTGTTTTGCAGTTTGGCTAGGGCCGGGTATGAACCCACCGCCTTCGGTATATGGCGCCGGCACCCTACTCGATGAGCCACAGGCGCCACCCTATAGCTCATTTTTGGTAGAAACACTTTTGTTGTTTTTTGAGACAGAGTCTCACTTTGTTGCCCTCGGTACAGTGCCCTGGTGCTACAGCTCACAGCAACCTCCAACTCCTGGGTTTAAGTGATTCTCTTGCCTCGGCCCCCCAAGTAGCTGGGATTACAGGCGCCTGTCACAATGCCTGGTTATTTTTGGAGACCAGGCGAGGTCTTGCTCTGGCTCTTGAACTCTTGAGCTCAGGCAATCCCCTCTCCTTGGCGTCCCAGAGTGCTAGGATTACAGGTATGAGCCACCATGCCTGGCCTGAAACACTCTTTCATCAACACTCTTTCCAACTCCTCTGCCCATGTGGTCTCACACCACCTCTGGAAGGTTGGGTCTATTTTTCACCCCATTTTACAGGGAACTGAGGCACAGAGAGGGCCATGACACAGCCAAAGTCACTCAGCTGGCAAGGTCACTCAGTGGCCCTGCATGTGCACCTGACCAGGCTTCCTGCATTTTCCTCTCTCACTCCAGGGAAATTTGAGTCTCCTGGGAGGCTCCAGGCCTTTCCATTGTTCCAGCCAGACCTTCCTGGGAGCTGACAGGAGGGAGCCACCCGCTTGGGCTGCCCTGCCCTTCCCTTCTGTCTGTCAATGGACCTTTGTGTGTCCAGGACACATTACAGCTTCCAAACGATTTAAGGGCTCTCAGCCGGCAGCTGTGCCCATGGGAGGATGCTTGAGGCAGCTCTGGGGGTTGAGCAATCCCCAGGCCTTTGCACTGGCTGTTCCTTCTACCGGGAAAGACTATTCCTCACTTTTTCCCATGACCAGCAGCTCTGTCCTTCAGGGCACACCTTCTATGTCACCTCTTCAAAGAGGCCCTGTACCACCTGGCTCACTAGAAGGGGTTCCAAGAGGGCAGGGGTTTCTCTGCATGTGTGGAAAACAGACAACAGAGAAGTTAATTTTTCAACCAGATCCTTTCCTCTTGGAAAGTCAGATAATTAATTGGGTAGAGAGTATCTGGAACAAGGTCTCTGTGAGGTAGTGACATCTGAGCAGAAACTTCAAGGAAAAGGAGGAACCATGCTGACATCTGGTAGGGGATTCCCAACAAAAGGAACAGCAGGTGCAAAGGTCCTGAGGCAGGAATGTGCCCTGTTGGTGAGGAGCCCCGAGGAGGCTGGCGTGGCTGGCACATGTGGGTGAGGGGAGGGTGGTGAGATTGGGAAGCTGATCATAGAGGGCCTTACCAATCGTGGGGAGAACTTTTACTCCGAGTGAGGAGAGTTCCCAGGGATGGTTTCCATAGGATCTCCCAAGCTGCCTGGTGGAGAATGGATGATATGGAGGCAAAAATGGAAGCCGGGAATTTATTCGTCCACCTGAATGGAGCCCTTGCTGGGTGCCAAGCACAGTTCTAGTGCTGAAGATTCAGCAGCAGCAATGTTGACGTCTCTTCTCTTGTGATGCTCGCATCCTCGAGTTGGGAGCCTGATGATAAGCGAGAGAAATGAGTTAGATAATTATATGTCAGACGATGAGCCGGGAGAGTCAGGATTTATGTGTGTGCTTCATGCACACGACATTCACGCTGCTGATGCCATTTGTCCAAGCCTGCGAGCTGCTGGAGAGGGACAGTGGTCTTGACTCTTACCTCGTTCTACATATGGGGAAACCGAGGCTTGGAGAGCTACTGTGACCTGCATGGTCCTTGGGAAGGCCAATAAACAGCCAGATGGAACTCAAGGCTCTTGTCCCCCTACGAGGCGGAATGAACTTGACCCTTGGTGTTCTACTGTCTGGAATGGCTACCTGGTGGTCACCTGGGGCCAGCTTTGTCTGGGTGCACAATCCTGCTGGTAGTGGGTCCTTTGGGTATGAGCCACACAGGGCAGGCATGCACCCCACTTGTCCGTCTCTGTGAATCAAAGTCAGACGCAGGCTCAGCACGCTGTGGGTGGACAATGAGTGTATGTGGCCGCACAGATGCTTGGGGCAGGGGCTTTGCCTGCTCTGAGGGTGATTTTCCCCTCCAGGGACATTCAGCAGTATCTGAAGACGTTTCGGTTGTCACACCGGAGGGAAGGAAGGATGCTACAGACATTGAGTGGGCAGAGGCCTAAGACGCTGCTAAACGTCCTGGTATGCCCAGGGCAGCCACTCCGCAAAGGGCGACCGGGTCCCGGAGGCGCGCCGACATCCTCGGGTGGCCCGCTGTGCGCTTGCGCCCTCTGCCGGCCACATGAGACATTGCAGCAGCCCCCGCAGGCCCCTGCTCAGAGTTAGAAACGGTCTCTCCAGCGTTGGTGTGATTATAATTCCAGCATCATCATAACCACACAGGCTGTGGCAGCAACGATCGCCGGCTTGTCCATGGCTGACGGTGTGCCAGTCCACGCGAGGTGTTCTATTTGGATAAATCCAGACTCTACATCCACACTCTCAGGGAAGTCAGAATGGACGCATCTGAAAACTGTTCTGCCTCTGCCGGGGCTCAAAGGCAGGTCCTCCCTCCTGAGGCGCTCAGGGCGTCAACCCCTCTCCCCTGCCTATCACCCCCATGTTCCATCTACCAGCTAGTCCTGTGGGCTCCACCTTCAGGATATGTCCATGTTCGGACTCAGGCTTCCCACCCCTCCAGCCCCCATCCTCTGGCCTCCAAGTCACCTCCTCCCTGGCTCTGGGTCTGCACTCTGTTCCTAACAATCTGACCTCCTCATGGAGCGAGACGGTCCCGTGAGAACCTAAGTCCCCAGTGTCCCTCATCTGCTGCAACCTTCATGGCTCCCACCTCATTCACAGTGAAAGCCAAGGTCGCTAAGGTCCACAAGGCTCTGCCCCACTATTTAAAGTTGAAACACTCCCCAGCCCTCCATCTCCTCCCTCTATGCTCTATTTTTTTTTTTTTTTTTGAGACAGAGCCTCAAGCTGTCACCCTGGGTAGAGTGCTGTGGCATCACAGCTCACAGCAACCTCCAATTCCTGGGCTCAAGCGAGTCTCCTGCCTCCACCTCCCAAGTAGCTGGGACTACAGGTGCCCGCCACAACGCCTGGCCATTATTTGGTTGCAGCCGTCGTTGTTGTTTGGTGGGTCTGGGCCAGATTTGAACCCGGCAGCTCAGGTGTATGTGGCTGGCACCTTAGCCCGTTGAGCCACAGGCGCCGAGCCATATGCTCTATTTTTTTAATTTTAATTTTTTTGAGACAGAGTCTCAAGCTGTCGCCCTGGGTAGAGTGTCATGGTGTCATCATTCACAGCAACCTCCAACTTGGGCCCAAGTGATTCTCTTGCCTTAGTTTTTCTATTTTTGCTTATTTTTTGAGACAGAGTCTCACTATGTTGCCCTTTGTAGAGTACCATGGCGTCACAGCTCACAGCAACCTCCAACTCTTGGGCTTAAGTGATTCTCTTGTCTGAGCCTCCCAAGTAGCTGGGACTACAGGCACCTGCCACAACACCCGGCTATTATTTGTTGCAGTTGTCATTGTTTAGCTGGCCCAGGCTGGGTTCAAACCCGCCACCCTCGGTGTTTGTGGCTGGCGCTGTGCCACTCTGCTACAAATGCCGAGCCAATGTTTCTATTTTTAATAGAGGCGGGTGGGAGGGGGTTTTGCTTTTGCTCAGGCTGGTCTTGAACTTGTGAGCTCAAGCAATCCACGAGCCTCGGCCTCCCAGAGTGCTAGGATTATAGGCATGAACCACCAGGCCTGGCCTATTTTTTATTTTTTTTTAATTTGACACAGAGTCTCAAAGAATGCTGTGGTGTCAGCTTAGCTCACAGCAACTTTGGAGAGAGATCCTCCTGCCTCAGCCTCCGGAGTAGTTGGGACTACAAGCACCTGCCACAATGTTCAGCTTATTTTTCTATTTTTAGTAGAGATGGTGTCTCGCTCTTGCTCAGGCTGGTCTGGAACTCCAGAGCTCAAGGGGTCCTCCTGCCTTGGTCTCCCAGAGTGCTGGGATTACAGGCGTGAGTCCTCATGCCCAGCCTCTGTGCTCTATTTTTTTTACACAGCAAGAATCACCAAATGACATATATTTTGCTTATTTATCTTGATTATTGCCCATCTCTTCCATGTGAACAGTTGCTGGGGACAGGGCTGGCATTTTTCTAGCTCTCCATGCTATGTCTGGCACACGGTAGGTGCTGAACAAATACTCATTGAATGGACAGATGGATAGGTGGATCTGCACAATGACAGTAGAATGGTTTAATAGCACAAATATCAACCTCGTGCTAGAACTTGGCAGGTTCTAGTCCTACTTCTACTACCTACAAATTGTGCAACTGTGGATGGGTTAATTGACCTCTCTGGGCCTCAGCTTCCTAACAGGAATAAAAATAATACTCACCTCTGCCGTGTGCACTGGCTCACACCTGTGATACTAGCATTCTGGGAGGCTGAGGCAGGTGGATCGCCTGAACTCAAGAGTTCAAGACCAGCCTAAGCAAGAGTGAGACCCTGTCTCTAAAAATAGCTGGGTGTTGTTGTGGGCGCCTGTAGCCCCAGCTATTCGAGAGGCTTACATCAAGAGAATCAGTTGAGCCCAACAATTTGAGGTTGCTTTGAGGAATGCTCCCTGTTTACCATGCAGAATGAGAGGCGGATTCTCCTACCCCATCTGACAGTTAAAGAATCTGAGGCTCCCAGAGGGGCAGAGGCAGGACCCTGAAGCTCTTGATTTGTCCTCTTTCTGGCCAACTCTGGGGCTAAGACTCAGGGACCTGTGGAAACAGGGCGGGAGGGGCTGTCATTCTGCAGACTGACCAGCAGGGGGCAAGCGGCACCTTGGACTTCTCTGTGGCCATAGACCCCAGAGCAGCAGGTGCATGTCTGAGAGTGAGAGCCTCCTTACACATTTTGCAGGGTAGGCGCCTCACTTGTCTCACTCTAGTACCAGCCTTGGTCTAAAGGGTGGTGTCCTACCAGAAGACACCCTCCCTGCATTGAGCGCTTGTGCTCACTCCAGCACTGTGCCAAGGACTTCTCACATATATGAACTCCTGGTAGCCTGCATGACAACTAGGATGCAGCAGTTACCCCAGAGGTGGTGATGGAGTCTGGACAGGGGGAACCAGAGGCAGCGCTGTCCACCACTGTGCTTTGGGTGTGTGGAGGGAGATCTCATGCCTTTGGAGCACCTATCATGCTTGTGTTACACGTTTGTGTCGTCTACTGGGGAGGGCGTATATCTGCAGAAGACAGGAAGCAGAAGTTTGTGACCAAGAAGGAGGACTGGAGCAGGGCATAATAATTTCTTTAAACTGGCTGGTGTAGTGGCTCACTCCTGGAATCTCAGTACTCTGGAAGGCTGAGGTGGGAGGAGCACTTGAAGCCAGGAATACAAGACAAGCCTGGGCTACATAGCAAGACTGTCTCTACAAACAACACAAAAACTAGCCAGGTGGGGTGGTGCACACCTGTAGTCCCAGCTCCTCGGGAGGCTGAGGCAGAAGGATCGCTTGAGCCCAAGAGGTTGCATGAGCTATCCTTGGGCCACTGCACTCCAACCTGGACAACAGAACGAGACCCTGTCTCAAAAATAGACAAACAAATAATGACATTTGTCATGCTTCATGTCAGAGAACTGGGGACCTGGGGGAGCCCAGGAAGGCTAAACTTGACCCAGCCTCAGGGGATGCTTCTGGAGGGCAGGGGAGGAAGCCTACCTAATTTTTCAGGAGGAATAGTGATTTTCCAGGTAGAGGCAGGAGGACATTTCAGATCGAAGGAACAGTGTGTGTGCAAAGGCCCAGGGGTGGTTCAAGGGACTCCAGTAGCTGAGTCTGGCTAAAATGCTATGGAACAAATGGGTGAAAGTAGGATGAGCCTTGGTTCGCAGAGGTTTAGAGGCAGGGGCAGAGCTCAGTTGCCAGAAGCAAGGCATGTGGGCCTTATATGGGGTCCCAGAAGATGGCTCTTTACCAGGAGCTTCAAAGAGCTATAAATGTTCTCCTTTTACAGATGGGCAAGCTGAGGCTCAGAGAGGTGGGGAAACTTTCCCAGACAGTGGTAGGTTAGGATTTGAACCTCCTCTGAGAATCTCCATGCCTTGCTGCTTTTCAAGAAAACACCATGAACTCAGGGTGGTTCAATGAATTTTGGCCACATGAATGAATCCACAGACCTTCCTGTGCCTGATGCCATGCTGAGTGTTTTCCCAGCATTATTTTATTGAATCCTCAATATAATCATAGGAGGGAGTTACTATTGTTTGCCTTTCCTTTACAGATAAAGAACCAATGTTCAGAAAGGACAAGTCACTTCCCTGAGATCACAGAGGCCATAGGTGTCAGAGCCAGAATTTAAGCCCAGGCCCTGGGATCTGGAGTCTGCTATCTTAACTGCAGAACCCAGTCTCCCAAACTGGTCCACTCTGAGTTTTGTGCCATCTGTGCTCTGTTTTCCTTAGTATGTATTTTAAATGGACTTTCCACTCATCCTTTTTTATTTATTTATTTATTTTTATTAAATCATAGCTGTGTACATCAATGCAATTGTGGGGTACAATGTGCTGGTTTTATATACAATTTGAAATATTTTCATCAAACAGGTTAACATAGCCTTCACGGCATTTTCTTAGTTATTGTGTTAAGACATTTGTATTCTACATTTAGTAAATTTCACATGTACCCTTGTA
>CAUYRH010069954.1:0-20524 GCA_963574655.1 Perodicticus potto
AAATATTTTGGTCGAACTGTTAAACATAGCTTTCATGGCATTTTCTTAATCACTATATGAAGACATTGATATTCTACATTTAATAAGTTTCACCAGTACCCTTCTAAGATGTGCCATAGGTGTGATCCCACCAATTGCCCTCCCTCCACCCATCCTCCCCCCTCCCCTCCCCTCCCTTGCCCTTTTCCCTGTATTCTTGTGTTATAATTGGGTTTTAGTCTTCATATGAAAGCTATAAATTAGCTTCATAGTAGGGCTGAGTACATTGGATACTTTTTCTTCCACTCTTGAGATACTTTGCTAAGAAGAATATGTGCCAGCTCCATCCATGTAAACACAAAAGAGGTAAAGTCTCCATCTTTCTTTAAGGCTGCATAATATTCCATGGTATACATGTACCACAATTTATTAATCTATTCATGGGTCGATGGGCATTTGGGCTTCTTCCTCGACTTCTGTATATTCTTTTCCATAGCATCATTTTAATGGCTACATGATGGTGTGTGTACATGTATACTGCAATTTTTATCATGAATGAATTCCTTATCGTTAGACATGTAGGTAGTTTGTGTGATATTTTGCTGACATAAACAGCATTACAATGAACATCCTTGTAGCTAAATCCTTGACCCCAAAACTAATTGGTTTCTCCATCTCGAACCCTATTTTTTAAATTCTTTTTTTTGAGATAATTATAGATTCTCATGTAGTTATAAGAAAAACAGAGAAATTTCTGATATCCTCAGTCTTGCTCAATGGTACAATAATTCTTGCCTATCTATAGAGTAATATAACTAGGAAATTGACATTGATACAATCTTTTAATGCCCACTTTAAGTTTTATAGTTTGCTTTGACCAAGATGGATGTTTTAGACACACTATTGGGACAGTGTAGTGATTATTTTTTTTAAAGTTTCAAACATGTTTCTTTCTTCTACCAATTTCCCTCCTCCTGTTCATCCCCTTTCCCAGCTGAGACCTGTTTTAGTAGTTAGTCTGCCATGAGTTCTAGATTCTCAAAATTCACTAATGTTCTCTACAGCCCCTGAGATAAGGTCAGAGAAGACTTTCTTCTGCCATGAAATTGTAACTCTCTGTTGGTTTCTACTCTTTAATACCAATGCAGATAATGCCCAGGGATTCGAGCTGGCAAGCATAATAGATACAGTCTGCTGCTGATTGGATTTGCTAATTAAAGCTGTGAACTGGTCTGTAAGATTACATTCTCTTTGTTCTTATTTCAGATTCTGTGTAGCCACATTTTATGAATGTATGAATTCAATTTCATGAATGTCTATGAATTTAGTAATAGAATTTCACCTTCTACACAAAGTACAAAAGCATGTCTATGAAACAGTAATAGAATTTCAACTTATATATAAATAAAATTATGCAAAATATTTCAATTTAAAATATGACGAAGTGTGTTATTTCAGAGCTAAAATGGCAATTTGAGTGAAATGGTAGATGTGTTTATCTTTTGCTTCATGGGAGTCCCACTTTGGCCCTATAAATAGACAATCCTACTATCCTTTGTCAGAATTGGAACTTCTGGAAATGACATTAGTTATTATTGAGTGTTTATATGAATATTCACTGCTACTATAATTGAAAATTTTTTATAATCAGAAAACAAGGTCATACATGTGTTTACTAACTGGTGACTCTGGTGCTGGTGGTAGTTCTGAAAATACACCTGAAAACCAGTAATGGAAGAGGAAGGTAGAAGTAATAAAGCACCATTGAGATAAATATGAGCTATAATACAATGTGCTATTAATTTCAGATAAAACCCTTTATGAAATCCTATAGATAATGCCTAGGAAATGAGAGACTGCATTAAAGGAAAATATGCTACAAGGGTTATAGATTTATGTGCTAGTATCTTAATACTATGTATTTATTCCAATGGGAAAATTAGTCATGAATTATGCAAGTTTTGATTTATGAAAGGTCTTCATTAATTTATCCCTTACATAAAATGCATCTCTCTATACATGACTTATTCTATGCTTTGCCTATTATTCAAGTATAAAAGAGGGAACAGCCCCAGGTGGCACCTGTGGCTCAGTGGGTAGGCCACCAGCCCCATATACCGAGGGTGGTGGGTTCCAACCCAGACAGGCCAAACTGCAACAAAAATATAGCCGGGCACTGTGGCAGGTGCCTGTTGTCCCAGCTATTCAGTATTCAGGAGGCTGAGGCAAGAGAATCACCTAAGCCCGGGACTTAGAAGTTGCTGTGAGCTGTGATGCCATGGCACTCTACTGAGGGCAATAAAGTGACACTCTGTCTCAAAAAAAAAAAAAAAAAAAAAGAGGGAACAGCCTAAAAAGGGGTGAAATGTTTTGTGAATTTTCTCTTTAACACCCCCCCATTTTGGGGGAGAAATAAAAACTGCATCCCTGCATGACGCGGTGGGGCAAGGGAGTGTGTAGTCAGAGGGGTAAGGGAGTATTCTTTGTTCTTGGTACCACAGGAGATGGTTCAATGGGATTATCTGGGCAAAAGTTATAGATTGTATTCACCAGAGATGCTAGAGTTAAACAGCAGTAGCCCAAAGCTGAAAACTCCTTTCGAAAGCTCTGTATTTCTGTGTATAGTGAGGACACGGTACTTTAAGATGAGAGTCTGACATCCTCTTCATTTGCTGGCAAATTAATAAACTTCTCTTTCTTTTTCCACAAACCATTGTACCAAACGTTTGGTAACACAAGTGGTATGTACACTTAAGATAGGAAATTTCTTAGCCCTAGTGGAATTGAATTTACTTTTTGTTTTTGTGATTTCTAAATGAGATTTTTAAGTCACTTACTGGAAATTTAAGAGCACATTTCTCAAAGAAACGGTCATTACTTAAAAACTCACAATTACTGATTACTTGCTATGTGTGTGTCAGTGCTTTACATGTTAGTTCTACTTTAATTTGGTCCCTACGGCAATGTTGTGGCTATCACTACCCTGAGTTTTACAAGACTTCCAAGAATAGAGAGGTTGAGTTTAAGGACCTATTTGGAAGGTGGCAGAGCCAGGATTCAGATATATTTCTGACTCCAAAGCCTGAATTTTGTCTGGGATCCCATGATTCCTGGGAAGTCAATAGGTAGGACCCAGGGCCTCAATATCCTCAAAATTATATGCAAAATTTTGTTGCCCTGTGTATTCAATTTTTGAGTTAGAAGGTCAATGGCTTTCATCAGACTTCCAAGGTGTTTGTTGACCTCATTCTCTCCTTTCCATTGCTGTGTAGCCAGAGCCATACCAACCCCTTCCCAAATGACCCACAGAGCCCTGCTTAACCCTACCACAGCTCAGCCATTGCAGGCAGCATTGACACCTCTGGAAAAACATTTTGCAACAAACATTTCCAGAGAACCCTACACTCTGGAAATAGGGTTCTCTCTGCCAGCACTTCTTCTTGACAAGGTGGAGGGTGGTGTAAAATCTGTCAGCTGCAGGAGGACAATCATGGTGGTCTTTGCAACACTTTTGTTCCCTGGCTTTCTAGGGGTCCTAGCCTTGTCTTCAGCATAGCTCCAGGCATCCATTCAAAAGTACAAGGCTTTGCAAACAAAAAGCCTTCTCATTTCTTATTACTTTTCTTTTGTTTCTCTCTTGTGGCATTTCTCACATACAGTGTTTGCCTTAAAATGATTGTTTTCCTGCCTCATCTCTCTCTCTCTCTCTCTTTCTTTTATTTTTTTGAGACAGAGTCACCCTGGGGTTGAGTGCCATGGCATCATAGCTCACAGCAATCTCAAACTTTTGGGCTCAAGTGATTCTCTTGCTCCAACTTCCCAAGTAGCTGGGACTGCAGGTACCTGCCACAATGCCTGACTATTTTTATTTTTTTAAGAGATAGGGTCTTCCTCTTGCTCAGGCTGGTCTTGAACTCCTGAGCTCAGGAGATCCATCACCACCTGGCCTTCATCTCTCCTTTTAAATGGAAGGCAGTTGAGTGCAGGACTCATGTTTGGTTTACCTTGGAGACCGCAGAAAGCCCAGGATCATATGTGAGAAGGACAGGAACAATGAAGTATCAGAATCATGGAAGCCTTTCTCCGGATGTCCTGTGCTCAGGGGAAGCATGTTTGCTTGCTGTGGCTGGCTCCTGGGTCTTGGTAGTGTGGGTGTGGTAATGGGTGGGAGGTGCAGAATAGAGACAGTGGAGAGTGGGTCACCTTCAACTCCCTGTGAGAAAAGGAAATGACCAAAAGGGCTGGAAGAAAGGGGGTTGGTATGAAAAAATGAGGCAGCACATCAGTGGAGGCTGCTCTAGGGAAAGGAGAACACGGAGATGGGAGCTGCTCCGACAGGGGGTTTGGGGAGAGAGGTGGTAAAGAAGGTTTTGAAAAGTTGTTCTCCAGGTTCATGTACTCCCCTGCTCTCTGCTCCCAACCCCTTGTTCCTATCCTGCTTTCAGAATTACGTTGGTCTTCAAGGCTTTGGGGATCAGGCTTCTGTGTGAATGTGTAACTAGGCTTATCCAGACAAGGGGCCATACAGATTTATGTTAATCAGTTACACTTATTTTAAAGAGCAAAGAAAATATTAAATAGAGCCATTCAGAAAGTTGATTAGGCTGGATTTTAGTAAATCTTCTTGCATTTTTTTTTAAATTAAACAATTTTGATTATGGAACATAATATTTTCATAAAAATTGAAACAATGGAAAGTATGTAAAATAAAAAAAGGAAATTTTCCTTTGCTTCCTCCCCTCCCCCTTTGTTTCTTATCTTGGGTAACCCCTGCGATAATTTATATTTGTTCATCAAAAGTGTACATCTTTCTATGGGCAAAGCCACACAGAGTGTGAAGAAGGAAAAAGCCCTTTTTGGGAAATACGAAGTCTAACCACTGACAGCCATAGAATTTCTTCAATGGTTTGACCAAAAAAACTAATGGCTTCTTCTGTCACGCTCTTGAGACTGCTTGACTCTCCCTTGCAGAAAACCATCTTCCTGAGTGGATCCAAAGTTCAGAGACGTGAACTCAGAGCAGCCCACGAGGAAATCCCTTAAGTCTTAGATGCCCTCTTCTGACCACACAGAAATTGCCTTTCCCCACTGCCATTCATTTGGTTAAGCTACGACTGCTCTTGTGGCTGTTTTTTCTTTCCTTCTTTTTTTGTTTGACAGTGTCCTCTCAGTCAAAATGTCTTAGCCATGCTTTTCTCTGTGAAACTCCCCAAGGTCATGTCAAATAGAGCACCAGGAACATCTGAAATAAAAACAGCATCCGTCACCATACTCATACTGGCCGTAAATCAGTGCCAGTATCAGCATTGGAGAGGTTTATGAACCATAAATGGTGCTTGTCAGGAGACGTGCACATACTGGGGTGAAGACTACTGTGGCACCGTCTCTGCAGCCTTTCTGGAAGCACGTGCTTTGGCTGGATCTTCTCTTGTTTCAGCTCACTGCCTATATACTTGTGGGGTCTTACTCTCTGTTCTTGCTATATGCCCTTGAACCTGCTGTGAGCTCCTTGGATGCTCTTATTTTGCCCTCCCCATCCCCCACTCTGTCTTCTTCCTGCCCACCCAGGTCTTGCTGATCGACCTTTCGGCGTGTTAGGCTCACATCTCGTTAGGCTGCTTTTCCTAACCCCGACCCCATGCACACTTTGTACGTCATCCAGCACTCTTTGCGTAATTTCTTGGTTCATGTCTCATTTCCCTGCTAGGTGGCAACCTTCATGAGAGTTGGGACTGTGTTTGCCTCCGTCACTGCTGTATCCTCAGCATCTGCCCAGAACCTGGTACAGAGGAGAAGCTCAGTAAATGAGCTGTCAAATAACAGCACCAACAGGGTTTCCAAATCTGCTTCATGAAAGTCTCTTGAAGAAGCTTGGTTAAAGTACACACTCTTGGGCTTCCCCCACCTCTGAAATTCTGATTCAGCAAGTCTGAGGGAGGGCCCAGAGTGTGTGCTTTTAACAAGAGCCCTTTGTGATTCCTGTGCTCAGGCTGACTTGGGAACCCGTGCTGGAGACCCTGGATGGGGGGAGAGCGTATTCAGCCTGGGTGTCTGAACATCTGCTACCGGTTAACTTTGTGTACTCTGGGCCATGGGACCTCGCCTCCAGTCTTTGCCACCTCATCTGTAAACCCAGAGATGTGACTTGAATAACCTGTGATTTTCTCTCTGGTTCTGACAGTCTCTAAAACCTTTGCTCGATCCCCCACAAGAACATATGTCTTCTCCAATCTGACTTTCCTTCCCCATGGGCCCAAGCAATGAGTGCGTGAGAAGTGAGATTTGTAGAAAAGCAGAGAGAAGGTATCTGGTAACTTATCTTATTCATTAAATTGGTAAAATCTGTGGCCCGGGAGGAAGAATGATAATGCCTTACATTGGTCTATTGTGGACAAACTTGAAGTTGGTTCCCATAATCCCTGCTTTTTGGTGTTCACGTTCTTGTATAATCCTTCCTCCTGAGTGTGGGTGGAACCTGGGACTTGCTTCTAACCAGTAGAATATGCAAAGGCAATAAGATGCCACTCCCATTATTACATTATGTTACCTGAGATTACAACTTGTTAGCAGACTTCTTTGGTGGCTGTGGAGAAGCAATCTGCAATGAATTCTATAGCCACATGAAAATTCTGGGAGCAGACTGAGCAAGCTTGGAAAGTAGACTTTTCCCTAGTCAAGCCTCTGATGTGAACCTGGCCTTGTCTGAAACCTTGATTAGATCCTAAACAGAGCACCCATCTAAGTCAAGTCTACGTTTCTGACTCACAGAAAGTACGAGACAACAAATGTGTGTCGTTTTAACCATAAGTTTGTGGTAATTTGTTATGGGGCATGGAAAACAAATAGTCAGCAGGGGATACAGCAGTGCTGTGTGACAGTGTTCCCAGACCCAGCCGGTATGCACCAACATTTCCTCATGCTGGTGGCTCTGCAGGCATGCTGTGGTGGCTTGGCTAACTCAGGCTGGCCCAGGTGGGTCTACCTCCTGGCTGTAGGTTATGCTCACGTCTGCTCTACACACGCTGGCAAAAATAAAATAAAATAGGGCTCAGGCTGAACATTTCATTGGCTCAACCCATTTGTGTGGCTGAGCCCAACATCACTAGGAAATGAGTATTTTCTGATCAATAACCAAAATTATCAAAATGAGTCTCAGTTTTGTTTCAAGTGTACTCATGTCTCATGTATACCAGCTTATTCTATTGTCCCTGAAATCTTGTGAAGAAGACAGAAGAATTTCTTTCCTTTTTTTTTTCTTTTTGCATTTTCAGAGGGGAATGGAAGGCGGGCCCGGAGAGGTTAAATGAGCTTCTCGGCATCAGACGGCTGGTTTCTGGAGAGCTGGGACTGTAACAAAGGTCTTTCTGCTCTGATGAGTGCTCTTAACACGGCTCTGAGATTTCCCAGATGTAGTTGATGTATGGCTTTAGCACATAACAACATTCTGTTTTAAGTGTTTTAAGAGCCCTGTAAGTATTTTAAGCCGTTCTGCACTGCTTCATTTTCCTGAAGGCCCCGCCCCCTCATCCCAGGGCTCTGCGCTGCCCTCTGCCTGTCTTTGACCCTGACCCCAGCCCACAGCGCCCTGCACCTCCACGCTCCCTGTTTATGTCCAACTTTCAGACTCAGCTTAGACCTCCACTCCTTCATCTCCCTAATCGTGCCCTGCAGTTCCTCTTTAAGCGCTAAACCCACTGCTAATCGCTGCCTGCCCCTCACTGTGCTGTGAGCTCCCAGGAGGCAGGGCTGAGCTATGCCTCTCTGTCCCCACTGTGCCACTGGCGTCTAGGACAGAGAAGTGCATACAGAGTGTTCACTGACTGACTACTTCATACGTTCTGTTGGTGGCCCCATAAACCACAGATGCTGCACTTATCTGTGAGTGATACCTGGATTTAATACCTTATTTTATTTTTGTTTTTAGGCAGAGTCTCACTACATTGCCCTCAGTAGAGTGTCATGGTGTCACAGCTCACAGCAACCTCCAACTCTTGGGCTTAAGTGATTCTCTTGCCTCAGCCTCCCAAGTAGCTGGGACTGTAGTTGCCTGCCACAACACCCGGCTATTTTTGTTGTCGTTGCAGCTATCATTGCTGTTCAGCAGGCCAGAGCCGGGTTTAGCAGGCCAGGGCCAGCCCCAGTGTATGTGGCCAGCTCTCTAGCCACTTAGCTACCAGTGCTGAGCCTTGATTTAATACTTTAATTCCTCTGTTTTATTTGTCTTGCTTAATCTGGACTTGTTCTTCTTTAGTAATGATGTAAAACCTAGATGATTTTTAAGAGCTATGTGGCCAAGTAGCAATATTCACATAACTTGGGAAGTCTTTTAGACAAAGAATGATAGGATGCTTAGTGCTGGGTATGGCGTAAAAGTTCAATAAACCCAGTTCTACTTTTTTGTTTTGGGCAAGAACCATGGCTTTATAGGTCAGGTACGGTGGCTCACGCCTGAAATGCCAACACTCTGAGAGGCCGAGGTGGGTGGATTGCTTGAGTTTAGGAGTTTAAGACTAGCTTGAGCAAGAGTGAGACCTCGTCTCTGCTAAAAATAGAAAAACTAGTGGGGCATTGTGGCAGATGCCTGTAGTTCCAGCTATTCAGGAGGCTGAGGCAGGAGGATTTCTTGATGCAAGAGTTTGAGGTTGCTGTGAGCTACGATGATGCCAAGGCACTCTACCCAGGGTGACAGAGTGAGACTGTGTCTCAAAATAATAAAATAAAATATGTTAAAAAATTGTTTTTTAAAAAGAACAATGGCTTTAGACAAAATTGTGAAAGTCCTTGAAGGTTATGTTCAGAAATTTAGACTAATCTAAGGGCATTTGGGAGGCAGTATGGTTTTATATGGAGATTGATATAATTAAATGAATGTTCTCAATGCATCTGAATCTTTGGATGGGGTAGCTTTTCACAGATACTAAAGCAAGGGGTATCTGTGAGAAGCTGCTGTCCTGCTCAGAAATTGTGGTGGCTTAGACCAGGGCAGTGGTGGAGGGAAAGGAAAGAAGGTAATAGATTCTAAAGATAATAAAACACACTTTGAGTAAGGCCCTGAAGCTCTTGCTTCCCTGAGGCATTTTGGATTCTAAGAAAAAATAAGTTGAAAAGCCCAGTCCAGAAGTCTGTGACCTCAGAACAGCTCCCACATGTCATACAAACATGTGATGGCCTTTGCAACAGCGACTAAGCCAAATGTCTCTAGACAAGTGATTTAATTCCTCTGAATTTCAGAATATATGATGAGGAATCGAAACTTTCCTCTAAATCTAATGAGATCAATATGTAAACGTGACCAATGAGTGATAACCACATTCAGTGTTCTGAAATATCTCCCTCACCTGCCCCACTGTACACACACGCTCTCTCACACACATACACACACCTGCTTGAGTCTATTCAAAGTCTCTTTTTTGGGGATCAGCTGCCACCTCTTTTCTGGCCACTCCCATCTGAAGTGGGTCCCCCCTCCATGCCCGTAGCATTATTATCTGGGCTTTGCATGTGGTGCTTTTTTGTTTTTTTTCATCTTCCAGAGCATACACAGCTTATCAGTCTCCTCACAGCCACCAGCGCTGGTCCAAGGGAGACCGGTCTCCTGCTGGATCCCTTTGATTCCTCCACCTCCCCCTGCTCTTGTCCCCACCTGTCTAGGCAACCTTTTCAGTGTGTTTACTTTTATGTCCTTTTGTTCGTATGTATTCTTGCAAATTATCTATTGTTGTTCTGCGAACGTGTATTGTTAATTTGCACAAACGAAACAGTGTTCTGCGTCTCATTCCGTTTCTTTCTCCCTTTTCATCAGGACTGTATTTTAAAGCTCCCCTCCTGTTGCCATGGTGTGCCTCTAATCCACTGCATCTGACAGCTGCTCTCTGTTCCACGGTGGGCATCCCTCACGTTCTACCCATTCATTTTTCTAATGGCAGACACCAAGGTGGCTCCAAGTTCCCCTTTCACAAATGATGCTGTAATGAATATTCTCAAGCATATCCCCTTATGATGGTGGGAGCTCAGCTGGGGATGATTTTGCAGGCCCAGGGATAGTCGACAATGTCTGGACACATGTCTGGTTGCCACAATCAGGGGAGGATGCTCCTGACATCTGGTGGGTAGAGTCCAGGGAAGCTGCCAACCACCCTACAAGCTCAGCACAGCCTTCCCACAGCAAAACATTATTTGGTCCCAAATGTCAACAGTGCTGAGGTTGAGAAACTTCTTTATGGCCATGTGTGAGGATTTCCTGGGAGAGATTCCCAGGACCAGGCTGACTGGGTCCTGATGTAAGTAGTAACGGCAGACACCACCCAGAGTGACTGTACCGTCCTCGCTTCCCTCACAGGTCACGAGCCTTCAACACCCCGCGTCCCGCCAAAGCTCGGAGTACTCAGCTTTTACACTTTTCTTCAAATACATATAAAATGAGATTCATTGTTGTTTGAGTTTACTTTTCTATGATTAAAGAATTGGCAAGGGTATAGTGACTTCTCGGGACTCCAAGCTAACACATGGTTGAAAAGCTTGGAGACCGCCGTTCTGTCTTTTATCATAATGTTGACCAATTACTTGGTTTCTTTGAGCATCAGTTTTCTTATCTATAAAATCTGGAGTAAAAATAGTAACTTCCTCAGTTATTGTCCCATTACTGCCTCATCACTATAATAAATGCGATAATAAAAATAAAGCTTTGGCGCATGGTAGGCACTAAACAAAAGTGCTGATATTAAAGTGGCAATCTGATACCTTTCTTACTAATTTATAGACCTCTCAGTATTTGGCACAGAAAAGTGCTTACTGCAGCATTATTGAGTAAAGAACTAACGTTTGATGGGACGGAGGAGGAACAGGTATTCTTACAACCTGGCCCATGTTGGCACTGCTGGTTCCCTGCTTCCAAGAAGCTGTAAATCTCAGGGGAGACAGATTCAAGGATACGAGTGACAACTCCAGTCCTATTCTAACCCTAATCCTAACCCTACCCAGGCCAACCCTAATAGTCATAAAGACAAAAGAGCTTACATCTGAAGGGCACAGTCTATTCATTAAGTACCTAGCAGGTTCTAGGGAATTCACATTCAAATACGTCATTGAGTCCTCTTGACTGCCCTGCGCAGTAGACATTTTTATCCCAATTTCTTTGGGAGCTTATGTAACATGCCCAAGTCATTCGCCTAACAAGTAGTTCAGGATTTGAACTTGGGCTTTACGACTCCACTTGGCTATGTTCCTTCTGGCTCCAAACTCAGTTCTGCTCTCAGAGAATATATAAATAAAATATGCCAGGGATTATACCACAGAGAAGCCAGCCAGAGAGTCTAATATCTCAAGTTTTTTCATTTGCAAATTGATCAGATATGCTTAACTGTGTGCAGGGGCAGAGCTCCTGGGAGGCTTGTACCCTGAAACAAGTGTGTGAGAATGTTGCATGCTGTGACATGAACTTCTCTGGTGGCCCCAAGCAAACAGAGCATGACCACCACCACATGGTGTGTATTGGAGGCTAAGTCCTAATTCTGCTGTGGTTTTGTGCAGCTATGCAAATGATCTCTGAGCATGGTCTTGAATCATCTCAGATTCAATGTGAATGCCACAAGCAGTTCAGAAATAGATATGAATATTGTACATGTTTTGTATTCTGGATATGCCATTCCCCTTCTTCACTACTGAGTTTACAAAACACCTTTATAATTCTGGTGGTCTGACGGAAATACTGTTTGCCTGATCTCCATAAAAATAGACTTCAGGAAAGGTTAATTCTGGGTTATAAAAGGACTAAATCTTTTCCGTAAGGAGCTTATTTCTTGCTTAACAAATATAATGAGCTAATTAATAAACATGAGCTCAATTTGGCCATTCTTCCTGAAGCCAAGCAGTCAGAGCTCTGCTTGCAGAGTCACAAAAAGGAGAGCTTCCCCATTGAGTGTTAAGTGGAGTCACCTTCCTTTGTACCTGCTTCTTTGTAACATTCCTCTTATTTAAAGGCCAGAAGCTCAGGTCTGACACCTGGGAAGTTGAGAACTTGGCAACAATACCTAATGGAAAAAGAAATACTTAATTACCTTCTTGCACCTATCAGTTCCACGGGGGAGGCAGGCCCCGGGATAATGACATCCACACCCTGGAAATGGTGTCTCTGTGCTTCTCTTTGATAGCTATAAAATGCACCGACATGTTTCACTGCAAATTACTTCTTAAACCATTCACCATAACCCAATAGAGAGACGTTTTGATAGAATAAAATGGGAGAGGTTATTTTTAAACAATGAAAAACATTTGAGTTGATATAAAAATACAGTTTAAGTGACATAACTTGTCTGCTTCAGCATACAACACTTATGAGGCAGGCTCCTCCTGAGAGTGGACTCAGCATTTCTGAATCTTTTGTGATGTGACCTGGGATGAGCCATGAATTTGGCCTGAGCATAAGATTTTTGTGAAAGACCCTAGGAGCAGGATGATTCAAGATATTGGTAATGAGGTGATAATAGAAACTTTCATCACTTTCAGATCTGCCAAGGACAGTAGGACCAAAAGCTGGAGCTTTGGATGAACATTTTAGGGTTTCTCAGTAGGGTTCTTAGTGGATGGACAGGCTCTCTCATTTTAGGGTTCTTAGTGGATGGACAGGCTTTGTTTCAGAATGGCTGGGCTGTCTGTGCTCCCAAAGTCAACATTTTGTCAACTATTCTGCAGGGGACAAGGCCATTGAATGGTGTGTGAAGCCCCAGGCAGATATATTTTACAGGGCCTCTGGCTATATAGACAATCAGATAAATAATATTTTACAGAATCTGTGGGCCCATGCAAGATGAAGTGATCTGTCAAAGAAGATTTAGAGTGCTCAGCAAGAGGAGGTCCTGACTTCTGCAATGGTTTATTGTCCCTTGGGTGCCCATGAAGACCCTGTGTCCAGGCACCAGCTCTTCCTGATCACATCCAGAAAGCATCTCCTTATTTTCTTTACCGTGAAATGTGCTCTTCCGGGCTAATTTCATCTCTCTCATAACCAGCCGGAGGTCACAGTGGCTGGAAATGTGCGCACTGCCATGACTGCGGTCTGTCTGCACAGAAACCATCACAGGCGGAGAGGACAGGGGAAGGGCCTGAGGGGAGTGAGAAGAGCAGCCCCAGTGAGCCCGGCGTGGCTGTGCCCCATCTGGCACAGCAGAGTGTGGCACAGGCTGTGTCTCTGTCAATGGGTCTGGTGGTGACATGGACAGGAAGGCCCACTGGCCTCGAAGAGCAATTGTATTAAAGGTCCTTGGAGGAGGTGGACACAGCCCTGCTTGAAGAAATGTGTGGCACATGGTGCGGAGCCTGTAGGGATGCGGGGAGGACGATGGTGAGCGGTGGCCCCCTGTGCCCAGCAGGGGAATTGCGCAGGGTGGAAGGCCCTGCTGCCACCCCACTGTGCTGGCTGTTTAGACTAGAGCTGGCAGCCCAGTCAGGACTTAGATGGACAAGGCTGAAGCACGGGCCAAATACGCATGTGGCTCTGGCCCACAGGACTGCCGTGACCCAGCGTGAGTGATGTGTCCTACAAATTGACATGTTAGTGATACAGGATGGATGGCGCTCCAGCCATGGCACCCCAGGAGGACCTGCCGCCTCCACCTTGGTGGTATTGGTGCAGCAGCAGCCGGCAGAGTGACCATTAGGCTGGACGATAGGCAAGTGGTGGGGCTCCGACCCCACTGGAGGCTCTAGTGGCCATATGGGCCGGACAACTACTGGGGAACTACTGGCGCCTTGGTGTGTCCTTCCCTTTGAATTTAGGACTAAATACGGAACCCCGATTTCCTATGCCTAGGTCAATTTCATGTAAGTTTCCTAGGCCTCAATTCCGTGAATGGACTGTCACCATTCATTAATACATTCATTCACCTTGCCCCAGTGGAAGAGACTGTGTCCATTCATTTCCTGGCCTAATATAGAGGGAACCCATGCACCTATATATACCCCTAGACTAAGAGACCGGGAGAGACCTGGAGAGTTACGGGGTTTTCTCT
Source organism: Perodicticus potto (assembly GCA_963574655.1). Lineage (NCBI taxonomy): Eukaryota > Metazoa > Chordata > Mammalia > Primates > Lorisidae > Perodicticus > Perodicticus potto. The sequence continues at coordinate 13,986 of CAUYRH010069954.1, forward strand.
CCATACTGCGATTTTTAGTGTTTTTTGTATTCTTTTCTATAGATAACTTCTGTCTTACCACTGATCTGTGATCTGCAGATTTATTCTTCAAATCACCGAGACCAAGAACCTGAAATTCCAGTATCATCAGCAGCAGCTGTGGGCCAATACTCTGCTAGCTAGATCACCATGTTGCAGCCAGAGCTTCCTGTGCCCTGGAGCTCTGCAGTGTCGGGGACTCCCTATGTGGGAACCTGGAATAAATGGTCTGGGGATGCTATGAGGGGGAGAGATGGGAGTTCAGCTGCAGAGGATGGCGCTGCTAGTCCTGCTATGTCCCATGCGGCAGAGGAAGGCCCTTCCACTAATGGATACCCACAAAGGACCTGGTCCAGCCCTGGGTGCTCCCCAAAGCACAGTGGAACCCTGAGGCCCAGTCTGAGGTGTAGGGTTGAAGAGTGGAGAGTTCACAGGAGCACAGCTGCAGGCAGACTGAGCACCGAGTCTGTGGAGGAACCTGGGAGCACTGGGGCAGGAAAGGGTGGCCTCTCAGCCTGACACCCTCTTTTGTCCACAGGCTGCACCTCCAAGCCCCAGGCTGCCTTGCTGCACCCTTCCTCCATGAACAGACCTCTGACTGACAGCTCTGGTTCTGGGTAGCTGCCATGGTTTTCAGTTTGGAGGGCAGCAACTACAGCAACTAAGAGAAAAATTGTTTTTGCCTCCCCTTGGTGTAGAATTTATTCTCATAATTACATCTCTGTTTTCCTTCAAATGCCTGGCTGTTTTCCTCAACTCTCAGTCCATATTGCTAGAGCAGGATCTAGCAGACTTGTCGTGTAAAGGGCTGGATAATAGTTTTGGCTTTGTGGGTGTATGGCCTCTGCTGTAACCACTCAGCTCTGCTAGGGAGGCCGTGCAGGACCACAGTCTGAAGACCTTAAACAACAGAAACGTTTTGTTTCAACGTTCTGGAGCCCAGAACTCTGAGATCAGAGTGTTAGTAGGGTGGTTCCTTCTGGGGTTGGAGGAGGAATCTGTTCCAGGCCTTGCTCCTCGCTTCTGGGATTGTGTTGGCAATCTTGGGTGTGACTTGGTTTCTGATGCATCACTCTAACCAGGTGTGTCCCACCTGTGGTCTGCGGGCTGCAGGCAGATTTCACAAGGACTTCTTTGCTTCTCGGAGGTGGAGGATATGACGATGCACAAACCTTCCAACCTACCTACCTTCCTTCCCTTCTCCTTCCCCTCTCCCTTCTCCCCTCTTATTTGCTCATCAGCTACTGTTAGTGTTTGTGTATTTAAAACGTGGCCCAGGACAACTCTTCTTTTTCCAATGTGGTGTGAAGAAGCCAAACAGCTGGACGCCCCTGTGCTCTCTCTGTGTGCAGGTCTATATCCCAATTTCCCCTTTTTATGAGGGCAGCGTCATATCACATTAGAGACCCATGCTACTCCAGTGTGACCTCACCTTAACCAGTTCCATTAGCAATGACCTCATTTCCAAATAAGGTTACATTATGAGGTGGGGGGCGGGGTAAGATTTAAAATAATGAATTTTAGGGGAATATATTTCAACTCACACAGGGCTGAATGAAGCCTCCTGAAATACAGCAGTGGTGAAACATACCTCTGTTGCACTTAGATGGTAACTCCAAGGGGAGTTGTTCTCAATCCCCTCCACCCTTCCCCACGTCCCACTACAAAGACCGGGACAGCCAGATGTTCCCCAATTTCCCAGCCTCCCTTGCAGTCTGGGGTGGCCGTGTGACCTACTTCTGGCTAATGAGAGTTAAGGGCAAGTCAGCTGGTGGTCTCTGGGGAAGATTTTTCTTTCCAGGTAAAAGGAGAGAGAGGCCAGTGGGGAGAGAATATTTCTGCTTTTGGAATGTTGCTGCCTGAGCTGGTGACGCTTGATGTTGCTCTAGTTTTTCTGCCACTGTGAGAGAAAGGTCAACGTGATCACAGAGCCTCACACCTAGCACTGTGACCTCCCCGAGGTCTTGGACCAAATCAGGAATGCCTTTTTGTGCACAGCACGATACCCAAGGTATTTAAATGTCTATATTGTTTAAGGCATTGTTGGCTAGGTATTGCCTCTTACAGCTAACAGCATGCCAACAGATAGACATAGTCTGCAAAAGGTGGTTATGTAGATTAGGGAAATGCTGAATATATCATCATAATTTCTCTTATTTCATTATGGTGCATGAAAGAAAATCAAAGGCTTCAGAGAGTTCTGTTAACCTCAGTGTTTTCTAAACATTGTTAGCTATGAACACCACTGTCTCTCTTTCCCCCTCCTTCCGTTCTTTTTCCTGAATGTGACATCTATTGATGTAACCATTATTATTTGTTATTTGTTTTTTGGTTAGTATAACATCTCTTGATAGAACTCATTTCAAAAAATGCTAAAGGTATGGTGTCAGATACGCTCGAGTTCTTTGCTGAAGCCGAGAGCTTCTGGTGTTTTACTGACACCCACACCACCTTTGTAAATTACTACCTCCAGCATATTTCTCTTTCAAGAAGAGGCACCTCCCTCCTGTCCACCCCACCATGCCAGGAGGACCAGAGAGGCACACTTTGGCTAGTTTGGGAGGATGGCTGACGCCACGGAGAGGCTCCCTGTGCCCCTGAGTGGCCTCCAGAGATGCAGAGTTGACCTCTCACTCCTCTGCTGCCACGCTCTGTGCTTCTCTCTGAGACAAGCAGAAAAATACTGGAGCCAGAGGCTGTGTTTAAACTGTCAGCTCCACAAGAGCCATCATCTCCCTGGAGCTAGCAGAGACTAAATTCAGGGAGAATGTATGTGCTCCCTCTCCAGGAGACAGAATGGAGCAGATGGCCTATTAGCCAGAAAGGAGTTTCATTAGCATCAGCTGAAACAGCTACAGAGAAGCAGGTCTGGTTAAAACCACTTGCTACTTCCAGGCGACTTAATTGCTTGGGCATGAAACAAACCATTTCCTGTTTTATGTTTTATTATCTCTGGGTAAGGAAGGTAGAAAGCAAAAGCCAGGTTGCATAGCTTAAAATTTGTAATATGTTCCATGTTAATAAAGTTATTTTCATCTGTTTCTCATGGAGAGTCCTCCTCTGCCATCCCCTTATTACAGGGAAGATAACTGGTGTATTTTCACCCCTAAGCCTACCAAGATTAGAATTTACGTCTCGTGATTTGCTTAGTTCATTGGGGTTGGGGATACCTTCACTGAGCCAAACATTTAAATAACTGCAAAATCAAGTTCACTCAGCTAGTACAAGGAGACTACGATGGTTAATGTGTACTAACTCTAGATTTGGAATGAGACCAACCAGGGCACTGATCCCCTCATGTGTAATCGTTTAGAAAGTGACCTCTGTCCACATCCTTACAATGGGAGCGATGCTACCTGTCCAGACCATTCCTTAGAACTGCTGTGAGGGTTCCATTGAGAAGGCCAAGCTCCTTAACTTGTTTATTGTTGTATCTTCAGCATCAAGCCTATTCCCTGGCATGTAAGAAAAATTCAGTAAATGAATGTTGAATGAAAGAATGAATGAATGAGGATTACTCTTTCTCACCATGTTTTGAAATCTTATTCATAGTATGTATTCTACACGTAAGAATTTGTATTTATAGATTTAGCTATTTTGTTTGTGAATGTACTTGTTCCATATTTTGATATTTTCAATATTTTAATTTTTTATTAATACTTAATATTTTCATACTTGCTTAATTATAAAATGGCATACAATCAAATACTATTTTTTCTTTTTAAAGAACCTAGACTTGAGTGGTGCCCATAGCTCAGTGGATAGGGCGCTGGCCACATACACCAAGGCTGGCGGGTTCGAACCGGGCCTGGGCTAGCTAAACAACAATGACAACTGCAACAAAAAAATAGCTGGGTGTTGTGGTGGGCACCAGTAGTCCCAGCTACTTGGGAGACTGAGGCAAGAGAATTGCTTAAGCCCAAGAGTTTGAGGTTACTGTGAGCTGTGATGCCATGGCATTCCTTGGAGGGTGACATAGTGAGACTCTGTGTCAAAAAAAAAGGAAGAAAGAATCTAGACAACTTTAGCACAATAAATGAACTTAACCTAACCAATATTTACAAAAGACTAACCAGACTAAGATCAGAATATACATGGTTCTCAACTGCACACAGAAAACTGCCAAGAGAGACCATATTCTGAGTCCTAAAGCTAGTCTTGATAAGATTCTTTTTTTCTTTTCTTTTTTTCATTTCAGGTTAATATGAGGGTACACATAGTTAGGTTACATAGTTTGCTTCTGTAAGATTAAAACCCGAGTTATATTACAGTGTGTCTTTACACAGGAATTGTGCCATACACCCGGGCAGTGTACCCGCTGGGTGTGAACGCCCTGCGCCCCATCTCTCTACTTGAATTTAATGGAGTTTTTCTCTCATGTGAGCATGTAGTTGTTAATCTTACAGTTTCCAAGTAGTGCTGAGTACACGTGATGCTTGTTTTTCTCTTTTTGCCATATTTCACTTAGGAGCGTGTTCTCTAAATCTATCCAGATTGTTACAAAATCCACAAAGTCTCCATCTTTTCTTTCTGGCTGAATGGTATTCCATGGTGCGCATATATCACAACTTATTAATCCATTCATGTGTGGATTCATGGCACATTAATAATCCATAATCCATTCATGGCAGTTAGTGGCTTCCAGATCTTTGAGACTGTGAATTGTGCTGCTGTAAATGTTTAAGTGCTTATGGTAAAATGTCTCTTTTTCTTTTGTGTAGAGGCTTAGTAATAGGACTGCAAGATCAAATGGAAGGTCTACTTTTAGTTCCTTGAGGATTTCCCATGCTTCTTTCCAAAAGGACCGTATCAATTTTCAGTGCCACCAACAGTGTATGAGTGTTCCCTTCTCTCCACAGTGACACTAGCAACTGCAACTTTGGGACCCTGTGATGTGGGCCATTCTCAGAGTGCATTTCTCTGATGATTAGGGACCATGGGCATTTTTTCATGTGTTCTTTGGCCATTCATCTGTCCTCATGCAAAAAGTTTCTGTTCATGTCTCTGGCACAGTTTTTAATGGGGTTGTTTGATCTTTTCTTGTTGATTTGCCGGAGTTCTTTGTAGATTCTGGTTATTAGCCCTTTGTCAGATGTGTAGCATGCACATATTTTCCCCCATTTTGAAGGCTGTCACTTTGCTTTGATGATTGCAGAAACTTAGCTTTGCAGAAAGTTTTTAAGTTAATTAGGTTCCATTTATTTATTTTCAGTGCTGCAATTATCAGTGGACGCTTCTTAATAAATTCTTTTTCTAGGCTGATAAGATTAAGAGTTTTTCTCACACTTTCTTCTGGGTTTTTATAGTTTCATGTCTTAGATTTAAATCTTTTATCCACCGTGAGTTAATTTTTGTAAGAGGTGCAGTTCCACCTTCAGTCTTTGATGAGGTTAAATCAGTTCTCCCAGCACCATTTGGTGAAGGGACTCTTTTCCCAGTGTATGCTTTTGTTTGCTTTGTCAAAGATCAGATGCGCTACCAGGCTGGTTTCATCTCTATGCTCTTTGTTCAGTTCCATAAATCTATTTTTTTCTTTTAAGGTAACTTACCTGAAATCTATAAAAATAAATATTACGAGATCTAGATTCTCCACCATGTTTCAGTCAGATGTTTGTCATAACGTAGACCCGAGTCAATTCGTACCCTCTTTCCTGTCAAATCACACGCTCTGTTTTGTGTTTACTATCAAGGGTATATAGAAGCTTCCCTGAGGTTCAGAAGATAGCAGAGATAACAGAGTAACTTAGAGGACTCTTAGTATTTTTGGATGATCTTGGATAGAAAGGTGTGTCAATATACAGTTCTTAGTGTTCCTATATTAAGAAACAATTACTGAGTATCTTCTTGGCCAGGTACTGTGCTAGGTGCTGAGGAGAGAATGGGGAACATTACGGACACACTTGCCTCCATAACACATAAAGCCTAATGGGGGATACGTATTAAGCGAATGTTGGCACTGAGAAGTCTATACACATAGATTATGATGAAAGCTAGGAAGGGCATTTAAACAGTGCAAGAGAAGTGATGATGGAGGGAGAAATTTACATTAGGGAACAGAGAGGCTTCTACGAGAGAGTGAAATAAACTGAGACCAAAGTTGACAGTTAAAGGATATAGCTGGGTGGCTTGGCGCCTGTGGCTCAACAGGCTAAGGCACCAGCCACGTACACCTGAGCTGGCGGGTTTGAATCCAGCCTGGTCCGCCAAACAACAATGACAGCTGCAACCAAAAAATGGCCAGGCGTTGTGGTGGGTGCCTGTAGTCCCAGCTACTTGGGAGGCGGAGGCAGGAGACTCGCTTGAGCCCAGGAATTGGAGGTTGCTGTGAACTGTGATGCCACAGCACTCTACCTAGGGTGACAGATTAAGGCTCTGTCTCAAAAAAAAAAAAAAAAAAAAAGAAAGTATATACCAGCGCTGAAGGAACTGAAGCAGCCAATTAGGGAACTTAAAGATGCAAAAGAAAGTATCAACGACAGATTAGACCATGAAGAAGAAAGAATCTCAGAGGTAGAGGACAA
>CAUYRH010069955.1:0-14799 GCA_963574655.1 Perodicticus potto
CAAACAACAATGACGGCTGCAACCAAAAAATGGCCGGGCTTTGTGGCGGGCACCTGTAGTCCCAGCTACTTGGGAGGCGGAGGCAGGAGACTCGCTTGAGCCCAGGAATTGGAGGTTGCTGTGAGCTGTGATGCCACGGCACTCTATCCAGGGTGACAGCTTGAGGCTCTGTCTCAAAAAAAAAAGTAAACTAAAAATAGCCTTGGGGAGATTCTCTTTTCAAAGAGGATGGGGACCATTTACCAAGGCAGGGTGGGAATCCAGTGATGAGATGATGTCTATATTCAACAAGGTGACATCTATGCTACTGATCAGGGGGCTTCTGCCTGGGGGAAGGGGTACATCCTCCCTAAGAGATGGCAGAGGTGTGTGTGTTGTGTGAACTTTCATCCTTTCCCAGCACCACGATGTTGATACCTAGGGACACAAGAAATGTGGGCCGTCAGCCAACAGGTATTTTCTGAATGGCAACTGCGGGTGGAAATGTGAGGGGGTGCGGACACTGGTCTAGCCAGGGGTGAGAAGCTCTGAGCGGAGGGTTCTGAGCAGGGAGAGCAGCCTGCGGACAGGTCCCAAGGCAGGACTGAGCCTGGCACAACCTCGGGACTGACTGAAAACTGGGCTGCCCTGCAAACAGGGTGAACGTGCAGAATAGAGGGGTGAGTCGCAAACCCTGAGAGGCCATTCGGGGTTGGACTTCCATTGTAAATGTCACCCCAAACCACTAGAGGGGTCTAGCCTGGCCTGCCTCCCTGGGGCCCTCTAGGTGCTGGGCCTTAAGTTGGCATGGAGCTGAGCCTGGCTTTCACCTTCTCACTGTCGGGGATGGGTCTCACCTGACAAGAACGTGATCTTCACTCACTGGTTACGAAGAGCCAGCTCCCAGACTCAGAAACCTGAATTGTGATTCTGCTGCAAGAGTCTTGATTTTTCTCAAGGACTGCAAATAAAGATTCTGGTGAAGCAGCACGGACGTGAGTTCTTTACACGAGTGGACTCCAGCACTGGGTCTGCGTCATCAAGCCAGGTCCAGGGGCTTAGATGGTCAGGGCCAGGCCTGGTGCTCCTGCCTCATCAAGAGGTCCCCAGGGAAGGCCTGTACTCCCTTTCTGCCTCTTCCCTAGCTGTGGCCAGCCCCGAAGAAGGTTCCCTGAAGCAGGCTCAGGCTCCGAGAGGGTCCTGAGCTACAGGAGGCAGGGGCCAGCACCTTCCGACCTCTGTACCTTGCCCTAGAGAGCTGCCTGTTGTGACAACCTGTTGTGATGACGTGGCAACATCGTCAGGCCTAGTCTGACAGATCTGCTAGGGCCTCTCTCATGTCTCTTCTCCTTTCTTCCTAAACACAGAACTTTTATCTAAGTAATGTTAGTCCTTTCAATTATTAAGCCCACAGCAACATTAAAATGAGACGGCAGTCACACCCTACTCCCCTTTGAGCTGTGTCTTCATCTCTTGAAGCTGTGTGCTGTTGTCACAAGTAGCTATAAACCAGCCCAATAACCCACAGCCTAGAGCTTAACAATGTACAGCCGACACTAATCACTGCAACTTCTGCAGGCCAATGAGCATTCCTGCCAAAGAACTTCACAGCAACCCACTACCTGTCCTCTATTTTTGCCTTTAAAAATCCACTTGTAACTGCTGCTAATCGAAGTGTGCATTCAGGGCAACTGCTTCTATGCTCCTCAGTCACAGTCCCCAAGCTTGACCCAAATAAGCTCTCCATGCATATTAATTTTGCCTCAGATTCTTCCTTTTAGGTTGACATTCCTAAAGAGCAAACCCCAATGTTTCCAACTTAGAACACTCTTCTTCAAAGACTCCCTTGCAGCTTACCTTGACCATGGACCTACTTCTGGCCCCACAGGTCTAAGTGGAAATCTACAGATAGAGGGTCAGGAGATAGGGTCGTATCAGCCAACCTATGACCTGGGGTCTTTACCCTTAACCATCCTGAGCCTTGGTTTCCCCATCAGTAGAAGGAGATAGTAGTAAAGGCAGTGATAACTGTGCTACCCGTTCAGGGGACTTGGGGGGACATGACTATGGGGTGGTGAGAGAGGTAAGGGGATGTCTGAGACGGTCTCGGCTGCGTCCTGAGGGTGAGAAGGAGCTGCCAACTTTTGTGGGCTCAAGGCGGCCCTCAGAGGCCACTAGCTGAGAGTGGAGAGTGAATGATGGTGGCCCAGTGGCAAAGGTGGGGCCACACAGGGTGGGGAGGCCTCAGGAGGCAAAATGAACAGCTTAGATGTGACATGCAGCTCCAAGACTTGCACAGACACAGGAAAATGAGCTGGTGCCCTAGAGTCTGGGCCATGGAGCCCCATGCCCAATAGAAGCCAGGTCCCTTTCTAGGCTGAGCCACAGCCCAGAGCCAGGCGAGGCTGGGAATGGAGAGAACATCAGGTCCACAGCTAGGAACTGGTCTTTCCCTGAGGTCCACAGCCTTGAGGTATTTCCTCCTCCACTGGAGTGCATGGTGTGGAATCCTGCTATTTGCAGAATATCTGGGGAGAATAGGCTCTAAATCTTTGGGTGTCAGGAGAAGGTAGAGACCAAACAATGGGCCATTCACAGGTTTAGCCACCACACCTTGGCCTCGGATGCCTTCCCTTTGGCAAACTTGCTTGGACTCCATCCCCGCGCCACTTCCCTGTGCAGCCTTTGCCTCAGCCCCAAGCATGGCTGGGCACCCTCCGCGTTCTGAGCACTCATTTCCTGGTCTGGAATTTTCTGTCTCCTCCTCCCCTGGCAAATCAGCCTGCAGTGTCCCAGTACCTAGTGTAGCGTGGGTCACCACTGAGCACTCGATGAACCCACAAGCACATGCACCCTGGGTCCACGAACACGGCATGTACGGTACGATGGCTATAGTTGCCTCTGAGAGATGGCAGGGCTACCTGGACAGACAGACTCACACACACAGGCTCCCTGCAGAAAAAACATTAGTCAGCAACCTCTGTATTTATCTGGTGATACTCATGGGAAAGCCTGAGAAAAGGGCTTAGGCATCTTCTAAACCTGCTCAGCTCTGTGACAACAAAGACGACACAAGTCGGGCTGGAAAGGACTTGCGTGGCACTAGTAATCAGGTCATGACAGCTTGGTCAGGATGCACAGCTAATATCTGAAAAACAGCACCTTAACCTCTGAACTTGAAGGTTTTTCTGAGGTCTCAGCCTGCTATCTTTGGGGTATGTAGTTGGACAGATCACCTCTACCTGGACCTTAGGCCAATGCATCAGGGAGGGGAATGGTGTGTCTTAGAACAGAACATCAGGGCTGCGGAACGCTGGTGTGCAGAAAGGGCGTGGCAGGCAGGCTACCAAGGAACTCAAAATGCTGGCTCTGTGACAAGCTGTGTGTCCTTGGGCACGTTGCTGCACTTCTCTGAACCTCAGGCTCCTCCTTTATTAAATGGAGGAAGAGTCTGTAATCTTTTAAAATTCTAGTGAGTGAAGCCTGCACATGAGAAGCACTCAAGATGTCAGCTATCATTACTTTTACTCTAATTTAGGAGCCAGGACAGAAAACCAATTTCACTGTCTTCCAGGCACATCCAATTTATTTTTTTAATCTAAAGATATTTCCCACTTAAGTATGTCCTTGATCCACTGAATAATGGCTTGACCTCTGGCTGAGGCAAACAGCTGATCTATCTTTACAGGATGTGACTCCTGCAGGCCACTTGTCACGCCTTACAGTTAGACATTTTCCAGTTTGTTTTGTTTATTGTCCCTCCTCCTCTGTGAAGTGAAGGACTTCTCTGCTCTGTCCCCACGGCTCAGAACACATATCCAGCCCTCAACAAACATTTGCTGAATGAGCTGAATCAAAGCAGGCCCAGCTGCCGCCACTGCGTGATGGAGCAGAGTGACCCTCAGCCCCTGCTGCCCGGTCCAAGGGTGGAAGTCACTGGATCCTGTGAAGGAACCACACAAAGGAGTGAGTCTGTGTAGACAGCAGAAAAGTAAAAGCTCCAAGCAGGATTCTGAAGGATGGAAAAAGGCAATTTTGGAAAATGCTGTGAAACACAAAAAGCAAAGCTCAAAGAGTGCAGTTCCTTGCTTTGGGAGGACAGCAGGAGTCGATAAATCTTCCCTCTCCAGGGAGGTTGGAAGGGCTTTGGTGTTTTGTTTGGACTTTAATAACACAGATCCTTAATCCACTGCCTTATTATAAAAATATATTTGCAGATTTTTAAATATGGAGCCTGGATGCTGAGGGCAGCTCTCACAGGAGGAGCTAGGAAAGTTCTGAGCTGGGGAACCCCAGGAGGGTGAGCATCCCCGCCCAGGCTGCCTGTCCTGCAAGCCTGGCCTGTGCCATCCTGCCTAGGGCACCGGGACCCCCAAAGGGAAACGCTGAGATGTGTGTGGGGCTAGGCTTCCTGGAGGGGCACGAGCATGGTAGGCTTTGCTCCCTGAGCTGTTGGAAGCAGATGAGCAGCCTGGCCCCCTTCCCACAGGGCAGGGCAGTCTGCAGCCCAGCTCAGGGTGGGGTGGCTGGGCTGGGAGAGGTCAGGGGCTACACTGACCACGTGGGGAGGGGGCACAGCCTCTCTTCTCCACTTGGAACAAGAGGGTGCAAATGAGTCCGCAGCAGCTCTTTCTTCTTGCTGAACAAGATGGATTGGAAAACAAATTGGCTCAAATAAAGCATGTAATTAGATTAAAGCCTCTTGCCCAGAGCCTCTGCAAAAAGCGCTCCTAACTGGAGGCTCAGCTCCGGAACCAGCTCCTGGACATCCAGAATCTTCTCTCGAACTTCAGCTACCCACCTTAGTCCTCCCCAGCCAGTGTTAACTACTAATTTGACTAGGAAGATCGCCCCAGGCCGTGCCTTGCCACCTGTCTCAGACCTGTGCCATCCTGGTCCCTGCCTGCATATTCTGCCTCAGCCTCAGAGGGCCGCTGTGCCCCACACTCCAGTTGGAACAACCGGGACAGTGATGCACCTACTCCTGACAGCTCTTACCAAAGCACAACCCTCCTCCACCTCCCCATTTCAGCTGTACAACAACCTTTAAGGAGGCAGAAGAGGGAGAATTAGGACTGCCATTGTCATTATACACATGACAAAACAGAGGCCTGAGGTGTTCAGTGTCCAAGGTCACTGACTGGTGGGGGCATGTTTCTTAACACCAGTTGCTCTTCACTCCAGCCAGGGCCACCCAGAGAGGTCTCTGTCCTCGAAGTTATGGGCAATCTGATGACCACCAAGCACCAACCCTTAACCTCCCCCCATCCCGATGCAGGGGGTTCCCTTTCTCAAGGGACCATCCGTCCAGCCTTTCTGTCCTCAGGCAGAATGTCTGGGTAGTTGCGGCCACCCCACCCATCCCTGTTGCCAGGCCCTCCTCCAGACAGTGCCCCTGTGCCCAGGATGCCTTACCCCTCCTGCCACCAGCCAAGCCTTTAGGAAATGAGGCTGTGCTCACAGCCTGCCAGGAAAAGTAGGCCAGAAGAAGAAGCCCCCGGACCCAGAGAGGGAATTATTCCTCTTCCTGCACCTGTCTCTGAAGTTCCCCAGCCAAATAGCAGATAAGTTCTGGCCCTCAGTGATAAAGAGAGCCCAACCAGGAAAGAAGAGAAAGGAGAGGAAAACAGCATGAATGTCAGGATTCCTACTTTGAAAGGCCTGATGATGCGGAACTGATCTCCAGAATAAAATGAAAGTTGCCAGAGGAAGCACCGACTGACAGCAAGTGAGTAGGCAGCACACCAGCCACCAGTTCCCTGTCTAATCCTGGGGCAAACATCACCAATTGACCACAGCACTCTATGGGAGCCTGGAACTCAAGGAGATTCTTCTGGTTGCTTAGTGGGAAAGCTGACACATTCTTGCCATCCCTGATTCATTCTGTCATTTGCCATAGAGTAGACACAGGCCATAAGACCCACTCTGTCAGAATTGAAAGAGTTCTTAAAGATGGTCACTTTATACTCCTGTCACCATTCCTGTTACCAAGTCTCCTTCATCATGGAACCTAGGAATGGACAGGACTCTGTCATCACCTTATCTGACTTGTATAACTCCCATGGATGGCCTTAGCTCCACCTTCCAGAATAGCTCACCACCTATTTCACCAACAGAACAGGCTTCCTTCAAGACTTCTGGAGAAAGTACCAAAGCTTCCAGGTTCCTTCAAACTTATAGGGCATGGTTTTTGTTTATTTTTATTTATTTATTCATTTGTCTATTTATTCATTTATTTATTCTCACTCTGTTACTCTGAGTAGAGTGTTATGTCATAGCTCACAGCAACCTCAAACTCCTGGGCTCAAGCGATTCTCTTGTCTCAGCCTCCCGAGTAGCTGGGACTACAGGTACCTGCCACAGTGCCCGGCTAGTTTTTCTATTTTTAGTAGAGACTGGCATCTCACTTGTACTCAGACAGGTCTCGAACTCCTAAGCTTAGGCAATCCACTCACCTCGACCTCCCAGAGTGCTAGGATTACAGGAGCGAGCCAATCATGCCCGGCCTAAGGGCATGGTTTTTAGACACTCCTTTATCCAAGTTCTTCTTCCTAACTGTTCCTCAGAGAATTGAAGAGACTAATTCTGGTTCCTTGTATGGTATGGAAGTCTATGTTGAGTGTAAAAGTGCTGCAGATTCTTTGGAAAATGTCATGTGAACCCCAAAGTGGTGATCATAACTGAAAAATCTCACTTAAACTGGAAGCTAAGTTTCTTCTCTGGAATAAAAGGGAAGAAGAATTCTGAGCAGCCAAATTGCTATTACGAAAGAAATTCCTTTGGGTCTTCATTCGTAGCCTAATTATTCTTTGTTTACGAACATTGATAATAAATGTTATCACCATTCCTAGAACAGAGTGCATTAGGATCAATATATTTAAAAGTTGGAGGGAGAGACGGACACACTGGTAGGAAGACCGGACAGCTAGCGAACAGAGGGCCAAGAAGGGGCATGCGGATGAAATACAGACATAGAATAGCTAAGCATCACTCTGAGTAGAGGTGAATGGTCCTAAAGTAGTCGAATAAGATTCAAGATTGCAACCTGCATTACAGCACAACTCTTTTTGCAATGACTGAATCATCTTGAAAGGTAAAATTACCTTCAACACGTATTGCTTAATAAGGCAAGAAAGTTGGTGATATGCTTGAAAAAGATTTCCATCCCAAATGTTTTTAAAAGTTTTGTGGCATTTCAAGGAGAATATCTCAGGTATCCAGAAACCTTATTTACGAGGAGTCACTCATTCCACAACAATGTCACAACCGTGGCAGAAGCAAAGTCCTTTGTGACGAGACCAAACCCTGCTACCTTCTCACATAGAGAATAAGGGTTTTATGTTTGTTTTAAGGAAATAAAGGATTCTCAATATACTCCCGGTAAACACAGACCCAAATAAACCCCTGCAGAAGGTTCTGGCATTCACCTACCAGGAAGAGGCACAGGTACCCTCCCAAAAAGTTGCTACAGAGTGTGGAGCCTAGACGTTGAAAGATGCTGAGACCAACAGATACCCTGGACTTCATCCCGGCTCTACCCAGACATGTCCTACCTCTTAACAAGACACCAAGTTCATCTTTTATACCAGTCTTCTGTTTCTTAACATCCCTTCTTTCTTCAAGGGCTCCCTAGACACAAGATTTCCAACTACTCCATATTTGCCTCCCAGGGCCGGCTCCCTCCTGTCCACAGAAGAATGGGAGCTGGAAGGAGAGAACCGTATCCCAGGAGTCCAGGATTTGCTGTGGATCCTACAGATCCCCAAGTGCTGCATCCAATCTGCCACTGGGAAGTCCACAAACTTTTCAAATGATTCCAACAGACTAACCAGCTTTTAGTTGGGGGAGGCCATATGTGTGGGAGGCATCTTTTAGCTCTATTCCTGGTACCTACAGGTACCCGCTCTTGTTAAGACACTAGGAAGCAGCCACCCAGGCCCCTTGGGACAAATGCACAGGGTCAGCTCAGAGCCCTCTGATCTCACGTGCCTCCTCCCCTGAAGTCAGGCTTTTTGGCAGCACTGAGGTCCAAATCGCCCACTGCATTCCCTTCCTCTTGATAACACGCGCACCAAAACCCTAAGCCACAGAACAAGTTCAAACATCTTTTTTCAGAGTCAAAGTTCAAGACTCTCACACCAGAGATGAGCTCTGTGAAGCCAGGAAGAGAGTACAGGTGGAGATTTCTGCCTGCTAAAAATGAGCCACCTAGCTGGAGAAGGTGCGTGTAGCTAGGAAAGATGGGGAGGGGGTTTCCCTTACCAGCAGGGGAAAATATGGAAACGACTCTGCATCACAGTCAGAGAATCCCCTGCCTCCTAAGCCTTCTTCAAGATCCAAATTCTGCCTCATATGACGAACTTTCCAGAGTTTTTGCTTGAGAACCCCAAATGCCCAGCTATGCCACTGGGTCTAAGCATTGTGTTAGGAACAGCAGCCCATCTGGAGGGCCAACAGGCCACGGTGGACTTAAAGCTTCATTCACTTGGGTAGCAGAAGACCCAACAGGCTCTTAGTTATGCCTGCAGTTGGGTCACACTCACAGCAGGCCACATCAGGGTCTGCTGATACACGTGAACCTGGCTAACAGTTGATAGTCTGAATTAGAATCATCTGCTACTGTGTCTTTCTTGTCTAGGACGCCATGAGTCCCTTGCAGGCAAAACTCCACATTCTACTCTGCTCTGTCACCGCAGCACCACGCAAAAGCCCTTGACAAACGTGTGATCGATGAATAGAAAACGAATATACGCACAAATCCTGGTAGAATTCCCAGTGAATTCTGGGAGTGGGGGGCAGGGGAAGTACTAAAAGTCCCTACCAAGCCTGGCTGAACGAGAAATCCCCCCATTTTCAGCCTGTAGCCCAGATGAGGCCAAGGGCAGGATTTATAGTGTACAGGATCAGTATTTCATAAACCCTTCCAAATTGCAGAAAAGGCTGCACCTGCCTCCATCAGTCTGCAGCCACTAATCCGCTGTAACAGCTCTGTGCCCTCCATTCTGTCCCCCTCTCGGCGGGCAGAGTTATCCTTTAATAAGCTGAAGCCATCCGGGCACTGTATTCACTGGTATCTGCTCCCACCGGGCCAGCCCCATGGGGTCTCCTTGTCAGCTCTCCCAGTGAACAGGGGATTTTGTGTTCAGCAGGGAAAACAAAGCTGTCCCATCAGGGATCCGGTTGGCTCTCTATAGGCTTCTCCAGCAAGAGCCAACAGTGGACACAAACTAGAATTGCTGTCAGCTCTAAAGGGTGATTCAGCTGAGCCGAGCGGGGGCTCCCTGGGAAGGTCATGAAAGAGAGCAATGCTTGTCGTCCTGTCGTGTCCAGCTGGTTGGCTGTCCGGTTAGCTCGGCTGGTTAAGCCAGTGCCGATGAGGTCACATCTTGGAACCTGGTGTTATCTTTGCCTAGTGTGCCTACACCCCAAACCTAGACAGCTGTTGGGTAGGAGGCATTCCCCTGGGCCAAGACTGGGCTAAACAGCTTTCCTACTTACACAGAAAAAGGCCCTCAAAGCTCACCACCACTTTCTGATGCCAATATGGATGGCACCATAATGACAGGTGGCCATAGATGCCTCTGAAGTCGGCAGAGTGATCAAAAAGGATCCATGGCAAGGACCATATGTGATTACCAAACACCCTTTCAACCCCCCCCACCAAATACATTACCTACCACCACCCCTTGCAGTTAGGGTGGTCATGTGACGGAGTCCTGGCCAATGGGGCAAGGGCACAAGTGATACCCACCACTTTCAGGCCTAACCCACAGAAGTCTCCCATGAGTTCTCTGGGTTCTCTTTACCTGTTTGTGGCTGGATGCAGAGAAACTAGCAATGACTCCAAGGCCCTAGAGGATGGCAGAGCCATGTGACAGAAGGACTCACTGCTTGGAAGGGAGCCACCCAACCAGGGATGTGACAGGCCACTGCACGAGAAATAACTGAACTACACCATCGGGCTGTTTGTTACAGCACATAGCCTGCCCTGACCAATGCAGGATTGTGAGAAGTGGGAAGAGTTTAAATTTGGGCAGCGGCAGAAGTGTAACGATAACAGTGTGTACAGTGGAGAAGACGGACGTGGGAGACATGGGTAAGCCTGTCACTCCTGAGAGGTTGGCTGGACACAGAGGGAGGACATGGGACCCCAAAGAATAACTACCAGGTCTTTTGACAGCATAGCGCTCTTGGAGAATAGACAAAACAGAAATCCAGATGGTCCCTGGATCCCAGGAAAACTTCCTTTCCCGTCATACTACTTGCCAAGCAGAGCCCATGTCACTGGTGCCCTGCTCGGAACCCCTTTCCTGCACCCATGCACCCACCCCTTCCTGCTCACGACTCACACCTGCACCGTCCTCTGATGGCTTGCCCTTGGTGGGTGGACACTGCTTTGCTTGGAGAGATCTGGGAGGTCCCACCTGCCCCTGCCTACTCAGTCCACAGCTGATGGCCGAGTGATGTGGGCAGGTATTGCTGATCGGCCCTTCTGCCTGTGAGTGGGACTTTTTAGACGTAGTCCACCTTCCTGCGTTCCTGTGGGGTCAGGCTGAGGCTTGACTTCTTCTCCTGCAGCCATGTGCTTTCTTCCCCCGCACGATACTGCTTCCCTCTTTCTGCTTTCTCCTGAGAGTGCTCCCTCAACGAATCTGTCCCAAGCCTCCTGGGGTTCCGGGGAACACAGCTGAAAACCCCACGCCCCTGATAACCCAAATGAATGGCTGGCACTCCACCTCATCTCTCACCCATAGCAATAAATTGGCCACACAGAGGAAGAAGGGCCGGGGTAAAGTCCAGAGCCAGGAAAATCATGGACTGCCAGGCCCCTAGAGAACTCCTTCTCACAGGTTTCTGTGTCTGGTGAAGACGGAAGCCACTGTGAAGTTGTCTTGGGCCCAGGACAATTTCAGATGCTGAAGTGGAACTTCCCAACCCTGGCTGGGGCTGAAGGAGGTGGCCTCCTGGGACAGAAAGAATGCTTGGCCAGGAAAATAGGGATGTGTCCCAATTGCTGGAAGCCGGACACTGGGCAGACACCTTGCCCAGCCTGGGCCTAGGGAAAATCTTGAAGGAAACACTCCAAACACTCCATGAATTTCTAATCTCTGCTCAGGAGTCTTTTCTAAGACCCCAAGCCTCTGAGTCTGATTTCTCTCTGAAACTTAACTACTTGAAAGAATAGCTTGCTCGAGGCATTAAAGTGAAGTGGAAACCTTGATTCTACCTTCAACCCACTGTGCGACTTAAGGCAAGTCACTATTGTCTGAGCCTTAGCTTTCCCATCTGTCAAATGTGGAGGCCAGATCAGACGACCTATCTCTAGGTTCTTTCTGGTGTTAAGATCCAGAATTCCAATCCCAGGACGCCTTCTGGACAACTCCATGCTGAGAAATGTTTAACAACTGGCTCTCTGGGGAGGAAAAAAATATGTACCATTCGGTAATTTCTGAGGTGTAAATATTCCCACCATGGCTGATTTCAAATTCTCAGCACGACACCCTGAACGCAGAGTTGGGAAGAAGTGGCATGGTCGGCTCTCATGAGGCAGTGTGAGCAGATGTGAGCTGGCTCCCACACACCACCGGTCCCCCAACTGCCTCTCTGTGCAAAATATGCTCATTTCAGACCCTGCTTCCTTCCTGATCCCTACACACAAAGGGCTTTCTTCTTTCTCCAATCTCACCACACACTTTACTCTTAAGCAGAGACCATGCAAAACACCCCAAATGACACTTGTCACAATCTTCCCTTCTCTGGAGGGAATGGGAAGGAGGCAATGCCCGCTGCCTGCCCCAAGATGCCAACTTGCTGCTCTTCGTGAAGCTGAAGCTCTGCCCTGGATGGCAAAGACAAAGTCTGTCATCTGTGAGGCCAAATCTCTAAAGCATGCCTGGGCAGAGGCAAGGGACTAGTTTCACTTGGTGAGACCCATAGCTTTAAGGGCAGGGTGAAAGAGCTACAGAGAGGAAAGTCCCGCCTAGCAGGAGGGGGGTAGCCTTCTAGCCTCCCAGATCTGAAGGTCAAACTAGGGAGGCCACCTAGCAATTGGGCAAACAGTGTCCCCAGCCCATTCTTCTCCTCTTTCCCTCCCTGAGGCTGAGCACCCTCCTTGGTCCAGATGCCCCACAGTTCCCTCAACATAGCCCTGAAAGAATCCCCAAGGCAACCCCCTGGCTACTGTGCCTAAGAACACAAGGTTGGCTCTGTGTCCCAGGCCCTACCCAGCTGCTGAAGACAGGATGAGGGAGAATAGAGGAAGGGGAACAGGGAATGGTGACCACAGAGGCCTCCAAATCAGTCCTTCCCAGGGCCCCAGCTGAGAAGGAGAGATTGTGAGCTGGGAGGAGGCCAAATAGGTCATTCAACCCACTCCTCCACTTCACTGGGAAGACTGGACCAGGGCAGGAAGGTCTGGGGTAGGGTGGAATACTCAAAACCCATGATCTTAAGCACAGGACTAAATAGCTGGCTGTTGTTATTACTTTAAGTCTGGAGTGGTTTTAGCAAGATAAGTAAGGAAGGGACCACTGTGGGTGCTGTCAACTCCTGCCTCTGGGGCAGAAGGGACTTGACCCACCCTAGCTCAGTGGCTGAGCCTATTGCAATAGGGACAGAAGGGCCGTCTGCTGCAGGGCGCATGGCCCAGATGTTGCATGTCCTCTCCCACCACAGGAACCCTAGGGGGCCTCAGGCAGAGCTCTGGGTAGGACCCCGGGGGCCTCTGCATCCCCCAACCCCTGCTGGCAAGGTCGCTGTGACAGCTGTGTGACATGGAGGTGGAGTCCTGGGGACTCCTATCCTCACTCTCCCTGACACCTGTCACTTGCCCCATTCTCCTGAGCCATCCCTCTTGAGTCTCCAGCGGGAAGAGCTCCCAAGAAGGGCTAAATATTCCGCCCCACTTGCTCCCCTGGCCTCCCAGCTCATCCCTTTATCCCCTCAAGGCTGGTGACAGCTCCACCTGCAAAAGGCCCAGAGACAGGGGAACAATGGGGGTCCTGAAACCCACCATGCAAATGGCATCCTTTGTGCTCTTTGGGGTGACACAGGCCCCTGGAGGGGGCGTGGGGGGCGGTGGCACTTGCCTGGCCCTGCTCACCCCCAGCATGACCTCTGCCCCAGCCCTTTGTACAGGCCCCAAAAAGGAGAGAGGAGGGGAGTTTCGGGGGAGATGGCTTGGGACAGTGAGGGGGATGAGGAAGGGGGGCTGTAGAAGAGGGAGACATGAGGGGGATAGACAGAAAAGACAGAGGGCAGGAAGGAAGGAAAGAGGGTCTGGTTTGTACCCCCAGAGGGCAGGGTCTCCTGGCCAAGGGGAGGACTATTTAAGCTGGACTATATGAAACTGCCAGTTCTGTGGGCCACAAAAGGTCAAATACAGTGGCAATTACACAGTTCAACCTAATACAGTCAAATACAGTGGCAATTACACATAGTTCAACCTAATATCTACAGCATGTCTGGTCTCATGGCAGAGAGCAGTGAACAAGTCCCCCTCGCTGGAAAAGCCCCGTACAGTCTCTGGGATTTTTTTCCATGATGGGAGTTCTGGCAACTGGGCTGATGGATGGCTGGAAATCTGGGCTTAATCCAGTGGCTTTTTTATCCCCAGGGGACATCTGATTATCACAACTGGCCAGAGAGCAAGGGCTGGCATATGGTAGGTAAGGCCAAGTATACTGCTTGAACATCCTACCATGCACAGGACGGCCCCCACTACAAGGAATTCTCCAGCCCCTACCTCAACAGTGCCGAGTGGAGTTAAAGCCTGATTTAAATGCCTTAAATCGCTTATCTCACTTTGTCCCTTCTACTGTGGACACCCCCCAGAGTGAGGGCAGAGCTCACACCTCCAGAAAGCCAGGCAGAACCCCCCAGAGTGAGGGCAGAGCTCGCACCTCCAGAAAGCCAGGCAGACATGGCCAGCCCTCTTCTTGAAGGTTGGGTGAGGCTAATGATGACAACATTCACCCTGTGGTGACACTTTGCATTTTACATGCCACTTCATATTCATTATACCCCCCAAAGCAGTCCATGGCTGGGGCGCCAGAGGCATTCTAAAATATGCTTTGTATATCACATCACTACATAGTATCTTCATAATTAAACCAAGGAACCAAACCAGCTGCAAGAGGCATTTGGGGGAGAGTCTGAATGTGGACTGGGTACTGGATGATAGTTAAAAATGTACTGTTATTTTGTTAACAGTAACAGTGGTATTGAGAAGATAATTCTTATTTTTTGGATGTGTATCCTCAAATATTTAGAGGTGAACTGTCATAATATCTAAACTTTTCTTTAAAAATATTTCATTAAGGGTGGTGCCTGTGGCTCATGGAATAGGGCACCGGCCCCATATACCAGAGGTGGTGGGTTCAAACCCAGCCCCAGCCAAAAACCGCAAAAAAAACAAAAAACAAAAAATTGTTGAAGGAAATATGGTAAAATGTTAATTGTTAAGTCTAGGTGATGGGAATGTGGCCATCTACTTCTCAGTTCTCCCAACTCCTCTGAGATTTTTCTTTTCTTTTTTTTGAGACAGAGCCTCAAGCTGTCACCCTGGGTAGAGTGCCATGGCATCACAGCTCACAGCAACCTCCAATTCCTGGGCTCAAGTGAGTCTCTTGCCTCTGCCTCCCAAGTAGCTGGGACTACAGGCGCTCGCCACAACACCAGGCCATTTTTTGGTTGCAGCTGTCATTGTTGTTTGGCGGGCCCGGGCTGGATTCCAACCCACCAGCTCAGGTGTACGTGGCTGGTGCCTTAGCCCGCTGAGCCACAGGCGCCGAGCCTCCTCTGAGATTTTTCATAATAAAA
>CAUYRH010069958.1:0-45001 GCA_963574655.1 Perodicticus potto
TTGACATATCATCCTTAGTCTTTCCCATAGGAGGCTCCTCAGCAATCCTCTAAGTCTAATCAGTCACATTAAGATACCGAGTGGTGCGTCTTTCACATTTGCTGCTTATAATTCCTAAGTGGTCAATATCTAATATTTTCACTTCTGAGTAAGAGAAAATGCATTTTGGTCCATTAGTTCACCCACTCGCTCCTGGAGGACATTAACCAACTCTGCTATTACAAAGACTTGAGTGTCATCAATGTCTTGAATTATGAACTTCTTCCCCAAGGCATTGGACTCATCCAAGTACAACAGAAACTGCTTCATGGCGGGGTCACATTCTATAAGCACTCCTTTCAAGACGTTGACCATCTTTTCCCAGTCAGAAGGTGCAGATGACCTCAAGAATGCTCCGCCTACAGACTGGCTGCGCCTCGGCCCAGGTCACCATTTTTTAATGGCTGATTAGTACTCCATGGTATCTATACACCACATTTTATTAATCCTTCCATGTATCGGTGGGCAATTGGGCTGTTTCCGCATCTTTGAGATTGTGAATTGTGCTACAGTAAACATTTAAGTGCAAACATTTTTTTATACAATGCCTTTTTTCCCTCTGGGTAAATACCCAGTAGTGGAGTTGCTGATCAAACGGTAGTTTCTTTGTAGAACCTCCATACTTCTTTCCGTAGAGGTTGTACTAATTTGCAGTCCTACCAACAGCGCATTAATGTTCCTTTCTCCCCACATCCATGCCAGCATCTGTTTGGGGGGGACTTTTTGATAAGAACCGTTTTCACTAAATAGGTGATACCTCATTGTGGTTTTGATTTGCATTTCCCTGATGATTAGAGATGTTGAGCACCTTTTCATGAGTTTCTCAGCCACAGCCACGAGGATCTTAACCAAACACTTCTGGGTCATTTGAAGCTGTAAGTTATTTCATTTTATTAACTGCCTTTCAGAGAAAATACTGGGCCATGTTTAGTCACATCTAAGCAAGAATCCTGCCTTGACTATCAGCCTTGGGGAAAGGGCTGGGCAGCTCTTACAGTGGTTGTATACGGCACTTTGGAATTGTATCTTTGTGGTGTGAGTTGCATTCACAAAAGCATAGGAAATAACAGCAGAAAAATAGCCATGGGCTTGGAAAATACAGGAACTAAGGAATAAGAAACTAGAGTGTGGCCTTCATGAAACCTTAGCGAATAATGGCAGGGTCTGGTGGCTCACGCCTGTAATCCTAACACTCTGGGAGGCCAAGGCAGGTGGATTGCTTGAGCTAAGAAGTTCGAGACCAGGCTGAGCAAAAGTGATTTCTAAAAACAGAAAAACCAAGGCGAGAGAATCACTCGAACCCAAGTTGGAGGTTGTTGTAAGCTATGATGCCATAGTACACTACCCAGGGTGACAGCTTGAGACTTTGTCTCAGAAGAAAAAAAAAGGAAAGAAACCTTAAAGAATCAACACTAGAAAAATATTATGATCTTTTAAAAATGTTTAACAATTCATTGTTATAAATGAGTGGGATCGGCTAGGTGCGATGGCTCACAGCTGCAATCCCAGCACTTTTGGAGGCTAAGGCAGGAGGATCGCTTGAGGCCAGGAGTTCAATTTGAAACCAGCCTGGGCAACATAGCCAGACCCTGTTCTCTGCAAAAATATTTCTTAAAAGTTTGCCAGCCTAAAAGAAAAGAAAAAAAATGTTTGCCAGCCATAGTGGTGCACACTTGAGCCCAGGAGTTTGAGATTCTGGTGAGCAATGACGCTGCTGCAGTCAGCCTGGGTGACAGCAAGACCCTGTCTCTAAATAAATAAATGGAGTCAAATTGAAAATGACAGGTGTTGAAATACATACAGTAGCAGAGAGATGGAGATACACAAACATGTTGGTTCCTAAATTCTTCAAGTCTGAGAACAGAGAGGCACCAATGAGGTTGTCTTCATGGCAGCACTGATTTGAAATGTCAAAAATGTTAAAAATTCACCCAAACAATTATTTTCTTTACTTCATGCAAACATCTAGATTGCTGCCTTTTCCACTAAACTGGTGAATAGATCTTTGTCTCAAGTGTCCTTGACACACAGCCTTTGTTGAGATCCCAGAGGCAAAGGGGTGGGGGTTGCGGGGAGGGAAATGTAAAGTGGTTTAGAAGACAGGACAGTTCTTAATTCAACTCAATATTTTGTGTTAGAGTCCCAGGACAGATCCCACATTACGGAGCCATCCCTCAGCACATTGTTTTTAGACTGTGCTCCTGCCTCTGAGCCAAGTTCAAATCTAAGAACTCAAAGCTAAGAGCTCTCCTGTCCACTGCCCACCCTTCCCACATGGGGGCTGTCACCAGCAGTCCCACTGTTCAAGGCGTTGGGTGATAATTTGAATGCTCTACCTGGCTTCCTGTGTTTGAAATGTGTTCAAAGAGAAAAACAGGACTGAAAAGGCCGCACAGCTTAGAGTTAATCATTGACTAACAAGAGAAAAATAGTGGGTCTAGATCAGTCAGGATTCCTCAGGCTGGAGGGATAGATCCCCAACTTAAACTAGCTAAAGCAAAAAGGGAGAGAGTAGTTGAGGACACTGGTGGGGCTTACGGAGCCCAAAGAAAGAAATGAGGCTTGATTTCAGGGAGGAACAGACCCAGGGTCTCAAATCCTTCCGTGGTTTTTTTCTTTTGTTTTGTTTTGTGTTTTTCACTTTATCGCCCTCGGTAGAAAGCCGTGGTGTCACACAGCTCACAGCAACCTCCAGCTCCTGGGCTTAGGCGATTCTCTTGCCTCAGCCTCCTGAGTAGCTGGGACTACAGGCGCCCGCCACAATACCCGACTATTTTTTTGTTGCAGTTCTGCCTGGGCTGGGTTTGAACCCGCCACCCTCGGTATATGAGGCCAACGCCCTACTCACTGAGCCACAGGCGCCGCCCCCTTCCGTGGTTTTGCAAACTGAACGCTTGCTTCCTTCCTTTCTTCCCTCAGCCCACCAGGCCCTGAATTCTACCTAATCTCAACCATGTTCCTGGTCCAAGCTCAGAAGTCCCCAACATAGGTAAAACTACTCTTCTTTTCTTTCTTTTTGAGACAGAGTCACCCTGGGCTAAAGTGCTGTGGCATCATTCTAGCTCACAGCAACCTCAATCTCTTGGGCTCAGGTGTTCCTCCTGCCTCAGCCTCCCCCCAATAGCTGGGACTACAGGCGCCCACCATCACGCCCAGCTAGTTTTTCTATTTTTAGCAGGGTCTTGCTCTGCTCAAATCCAGCTCAAGCAATACACCAGCCTCAGCCTCCCATGCACAGCTTTTTTTTTTTTTTTTAAACCTGCCACGTCTCACTCTGTTGCTCAGGCTGGAGTGCAGTGGCACTATCACAGCTCACTGCAGCCTCAAACTCCCAGGCTCAAGGCATCTTCCTACCTCAGCCTCCCCAGTAGCTGTGACTACAGGTAGGCACCACCACTCCCAGCTAATTTTTTTAATTTTTTTTTTTTTGAGACTGAGTCTTGAACTTCTGGCCTTAAGCCATCCTCCAACCTCGATCTCCCAGGGTGCTGGGATTATAGGTGTGAGCCACCTCCCCCTGCTGAAACTACTCTTTATTTCCCTCCAAAGCCTTGACATGTCAGAAACGGTGGTAAACACGGACTCTAAAATCCCTGCTTTTCTCGGGTGGCTACCCTTCTTCTCCTGGAAGGCACTGGAAACTGCAAACCCCTCTGATCTGAAGGAATCTCTGTACTTTCCCCCCCACTCTGCCTGCTGAGATCCTATTCTCCCTGCAAGGTCCAGTTCAAGTCTGTAAAATTCTCCCACCCCAAATTAACCCCTCCTCCTCTGCGTGCCCGCCGCACTTTGCCTACCCTGCTAATTACACTATTAGTCTTTTAACCTTCTCTCCACAGTGTTGCCAACAGCCAGGCTTAGCATCTAGTAGGAGCTTAGTAAGTGGGTACCAGATAGAACCTAAAATAATAGACTTCCAAACCCCTCACACAAATTATGTCAACAGTGACAGGTCTAGGAATTGCCATAAAGAGCTTGTGCCCAGGCCACTCTTTTCTTTTTTTAAATTTCAGATTAATGGCTCGGCGCCTGTGGCTCAACGGGCTAAGGCGCCAGCCATGTACACCTGAGCTGGCGGGTTCGAATCCAGTCTGGGCCTGCCAAACAACGATGGCTGCAACCAAAAAATGGCCGGGCACTGTGGCAGGTGCCTGTAGTCCCAGCTACTTGGGAGGCAGAGGCAAGAGACTCGCTTGAGTCCAGAAATTAGAGGTTGCTGTGAGCTGTGATGCCTCAGCACTCTATCCAGGGTGACAGCTTGAGGCTCTGTCTCAAAAAAATAAAATAAATTAAAAAAAAATTTCAGATTAATGTGAGGGTACAAATGATTAGGTTACAATATTCACATTTGTTAGGTAAGTCCCTATTGTAATTGTGTCCCTCGCCCAGGAGATGTGTCATATACCTTTACCTTGAGCCCATTTGGTGGGACCACAACAATTCCCCTCCTTCCTTCCCTATGTGCTCTTTCCCTCCTCCCCCCACCTTGAAGTAATTGAGTTTTTCTCTTATATTGGTGTGTATTAGATCGTCTACTGGCTTCATATTAGTATTGAGTACATTGGATGCTTGCTTTTCCATTTTCGGGATACTTTACTAGAGAGAATGTTCTCCAACTCTATCCAGGTTAATGCAAAAGATGTAAAGTCTCCATCTTTTCTCATGGCTGAATAGTATTCCATGGTATACATATGCCACAGTTTATTAGTCCATTCAGGGATTGATGGGCCCCTGGATTGATTCATCCAAGGCGATTGTAAATTGAGCTGTGATAAATAATCTAGTGCAAATGTCCTTATGATAAAATGGCCATGCTGTTACTTTTAATCAAACAAAGAGGTAGGTATCACAACATGTAAATCTGTCTTTCCAGATAAAAAAGAGGTAAACTGATGACTCAAAGTAACAGTGCAAAGACACTTTTGGCCTTCTTTTCAGAGTTCTCCTTTGTGGATTTTTTTTTGTTTATTTGTTTTTTGTTTTGAGTGCCCTGGCATTATAGCTCACAGAAACCTCAAATTCTTAGGCTCAAACGATCCTCTTGCTTCCCAAATAGCTGGGACTACAGTTGGCCACCACAACGCCCATTTTTAGTAGAGACAGAGTCTCCCTTGCTCAAGCTGGTCTCAAAATTCTGAGCTCAAGCGGTCCACCTGTGAGCCACTGCCGCCTGGCTCTCAGTTATGTTAAATATCAAAGCCAGCACAGTCCTGCCCTGGGTCCCAGCCTGCTGACTTCAAGGCACCGTTGGATCCCAATGCCATCAGGGGCCACCTCCTTCTTGGCCAAACTTCAAAGAGTAGGATATGGGAAAAAGTATCTTTTTTTTTTTGCTTTTTTTAAGTTCTTCCTTTGAGATTTATTTTTCTATGAAGCCTGAGAGTTTCTAGTGAAAAACAATGAAGTTAAATACAACAATCCAGTTCTAGCCTTTCCCTTCAAAATCTTCTCTCAAGATTTATGCTTTCGGGCGGTGCCTGTGGCTCAGAGGAGTAGGGTGCCGGCCCCATGTGCTGGAGGTGGCGGGTTCAGACCCAGCCCAAGCCAAACACTGCTAAAAAAACCCCCACAAACTTGAGCTTTCATATCACTCTAAACGGTAATATTCTGTCCTCACCTTTCCATGCAAATAGAGTCCCCTGGCATCAGCCACAGATAGGGTCAGACATTGCTCTTACAGGTTAACAAAGACAGCCAGATTCTCTCTTCCCTTGTCAGGAGGTGGAGTGAGGTCCACTTTCCCCTGGCAAGGACTCCCTAGGGACGCGTTACCTTCCACTTGGAGCTTTACTGAAGGCAGGAACTATAGTCCCCGCCCCCCCAAGCCATTGTACTAAAAGGACACCTTTTCCCTTAATGCTGCAGGCCAGTGGCCTAGCTACTGTCAGTTTCTAGGGGCCCCTGGCACCAAATGCCTCACTTACTGAGGTGGCACCCTGTGGTGGGAGCAAAAGTCACTTCTTTGCTTCCCCTCCCGGCAACCTTTGTCCAGAGCTTTGTCTTTGAGTGTCTAACAACTCTAGTTAAACTGTTTTTTGTCTCCAAGACAGGACTTTCAACATTATGGCCCTTTGTAGATATTAAGTAAATACACAGAACTGGGAGAAGGGACAGTTAGCATCTATGTTTTAATTTGGTGGAGTACTGTTACTTTTTTTCCCAGCTATTTAGAAAAGAACAAAAAGAAAGCGGGTTCCTGATCCACTTGATAACAAATTCTGGGCCTCTACTCTTCCTCCTAGCCCTCAGGATTGACTTGAAGGAGCCAAAGGATTAGGTTTATAGAAAAAGCCTTTGAGGCTCGGCGCCTGTGGCTCAGCGGGCTAAGGCGCCAGCCACATACACCTGAGCTGGCGGGTTTGAATCCAGCCCGGGCCCGCCAAACAACAATGACGGTTGCAACCAAAAAATGGCCGGGCATTGTGGCGGGCGCCTGTAGTCCCAGCTACTTGGGAGGCAGAGGCAGGAGACTCGCTTGAGCTCAGGAATCAGAGATTGCTGTGAGCTGTGATGCCACAGCACTCTATCCAGGGTGACAGCTTGAGGCTCTATCTCAAAAAAAAAAAAAAAATGTATAAAAAAAAAAAGAAAAAGCCTTTGAAAAAAGGCAAAGTGAGACTCCATTTGAAGAAAAAAAAAAAAGAAACCTGAAAACTTGGTTTGAAAGAGATTCCATGTATAGAGCTGCCTGAGGAAGGTGATTAAGTTTTTATTCTTTATTTTTGTTTTGGCTAAGAGCTTCAGAATGTAAACTTTGACACCATTATGAGGTGGACTTTGCATTCTCTTTCACCATCAACAAGCAATTTTGTTTCCTATATACTTATAACTTATTTATGTATAGAAGATGTTTTCTGGAGGCCTTTGCTTACCAAGCACAGCTTGAGAGTACACTGTATTTCTCGAATCCTCTTGTCTTGCTTTTAAGAATGACCTAAGAAAGCTACAGAGATGGATGTGCAAAAGATTTCAAGCTTCTTAATATGGCTCATTACTTTAGTGAGATGAAAACATCACAGACGCAGCTGAAGCAAGAAAAAAGACAGTCTGTTAGTCATTTCGTAGAGTTTTATATCAATAATTATCTCAATCGCCATCAGATGCGGCACGGACACAGAGTTTTTCTTTGTGAACACTTACCAGCCTGTCTATTACTGGCAGTGGAGTCATTTGTGTGCTCCTGACCCAACAATGTCCTTCTTTGAAATCCCTGAAGATCCATCTAAAAGGCTCCTCTAGTTTGTCCTTCCGATGCCCCTTCACCCCCAGTCACCTCACCGTACACATAGTTGTGACCACCCCTAACACGACAACCCTTTCTGTGAACTGTTTATCCTAATCTGTCTCATATTATAACCCACTGTGTAGGATCCCAGGTCACCCAGTAGACGATTTGCTCTTTGAGGGCAGGGACTACGTCTTTACTCTTCTGTTTTGTATCTTCTCCATACCTACCGTGGTGGTTGGGACACATCGAAATCAAATATGTGCTGAATGCAACTGATTTGAATGTCTCGACAAAATTTTATTATCCCCATAGTCACTATTTTCACTCTCGAATTAATGCACAAAAGGAGGAAGCTTTAGGAGAGTCAGCGACATGCATGACATGTGCCATTTGCCTTTGTTGTCTTCCTGCTATATATATAATATACACATTTGTTTGTTTTTGTTTTTGTTGAGACAGAATCTCACTTGGTCACCCTCCATAGAGTGCCACGGTATCATAGCTCACAGCAAACTCAAACTCTTGGGCTTAAGTGATTCTCTTGCCTCAGCCTCCTGATTAGCTGGGACTACAGGCGCCCACCACAACGCCCAGCTAAGGAGATTCTTTTTTTTTTTTTTGAGATAGAGTCTCACTCTATCACCTTGGTAGCCATAGGATCACCTGGGTAGTCATAGACTAATAGTTCATAGCAGCCTCAAACTCTTGGGCTCCAGAGTTTGTCTTGCCTCAGCCTCCCAAGTAGCCTGCCACAATGCTCAACTAATTTTTTTTTTCTATTTTTAAGAGAGATAGGATCTCACTCTTGCTCGGGCTAGTCTCAACCTACTGAGTTCAAGCAATCCACCCACCTCGGCCTCCCAGAGTGTGAAGATTATAGGCCTGAACCACCACACACAGCCTCAATAATAGATTTTAATGAAAGGTCTTAAAATGATAAAACAATCAAACGCACAGTATAAACCAAGAGAATTCTTGATAGTCAGGAGATAAAACATGAACAAAATTAACTTTGAAGACTTAGAAAATAAGAGCTTTTCTGAAATTGTCTACATATGCATTTAAGTTTTTTAACTGCATACATTTTAACCACTAGTACAAAAGAATAAACATGCAGATGAATATCATATTTTTTTTTTTTGAGACAGAGCCTCAAGCTGTCACCCTGGATAGAGTGCCGTGGCATCACAGCTCATAGCAACCTCCAATTCCTGGGTTCAAGCGAGTCTCCTGCCTCCACCTCCCAAGTAGCTGGGACTACAGGCACCCACCACAACACCCGGCCATTTTTTGGATGCAGCCATCATTGTTGTTTGGCGGGCCCGGGCTGGATTCGAACCCGCCAGCTCAGGTGTACGTGGCTGGCGCCCTAGCCCGTTGAGCCACAGGCGCAGAGCCTAAATATCATATAAAGGAAATCTAACTCCACCTGTTTTTAACCAAGTGGATTATAAAATAAACATAAGACCTCATTAAAGGTCAAGTTTTTGCAAAGATATAAAAATTGAGCTGGAGTTGGCAGGGACATATGTGGTAGAATTTTCAAACGCTTGTAATCTATGAGTCAGTACCTCTGGAATGTTGGAAAAGAAAGAATGGCAACAATCAATCCAAGAGGACCCAAAGGCATGTGCTCTGTGAGCTGTTCCAAGTCTATTTTAGCAAGTGCACATGTCTCCCAAATGAAAGAGACCGTCCAAATGGTTGAACGGCATCTGGATCATATATGGTTTTCAGAGTTTTTAAAAAGTCTTTTAAAATCAGTCAGATTCAACTGGGATCCTCCAAAATCTTCAGAAGAAAAGAACAATTTTCAAATTTTAGAAAGAAGTCTAAGGAAAAGATTATATTGGCACTGGAGTTTATCATTATAAATATTGTCATTATCAGTTTTTAGTGCCTTTTTTTGAGATAGAGTCTCACTCTGTCCCCCTGGGTAGAGTGCCAAGGCGTCATGGCTAACAGCAATCTCAAACTCTTGGGCTCAGGGGATCAATCCTCTTGCCTCAGCCTCTGAGTAGCTGGGACTACAGGTACCCATCACAATGCACAGCTAGTTTTTCTATTTTTAGTAGAGACAGGGTCTCACTCTTGCTCAGACTGGTCTTGAACTCCTGAGCTCAAGTGATCAGCCTCCCAGGGTACTAGGATTACAGGTGTGAGCCACTGCGCCTGGCCTCTGTCCCAATGTTTCTCCCCAGCAAGACTGTTTTCCACTTCCTCTCCTGTGCTCATTTCCAGGTCCCACATTCTCATCAAACTCCCAAGACATTGGAACAAACTCCCAGGGCTCAACTGGCAACCACCACTTTTGTAGACAGGACTGGCTATATAACTTGTAGGACTTTGGTGCTAAATGAAAATACCAGGTCCCTTGTTAAAACAGTGTTAAGACTTGTAATCCCAGCACTCTGGAAGGCCGACGCAGGTGGATTGCCTGAGCTCAGGAGTTCAAGACCAGCCTGAACAAGAGAGAGACTACATCTCTACTTAAAAAAAGAAAAATTATCTAGGCATTGTGGTGGGCACCTGTAGTCCCAGCTACTCGGGAGGCTGAGGCAGAAGGATCATCGCTTGAGCCCAGGAGTTTGAGGTTCCTGTGAACTATGATGCTACAGCACTCTAGCATGGGGCAACAGAGTGAGACTCTGTCTCAAAAGAAAAAAAAAAGACAGTATTAAGAATTTCAGGACAGTGACAATAAAGCATTAAACCAAGAGCAAGGCCCCTCCTAGCACAGAGCCCTGTGCAACCACACAGGTTACAAAACTCTGAAGCTAGCGCTGAGTGCAATTGTTATCTTCTAGAGATTTTCTTCTCCCGAGACCAAATCATCAATCAAGAGGTAACTTGATGACGTCAGATGAAGGAAATCAGATGTTGCTGAGAAGTTATTTGTTCCCCATTAATGTAGCGTGGTGGGTTTTCTGCTGGTGTATGTTAGATAGCTTCAAGGGGATGAAAAGTGCTCTTGCCTTTACATCAGACCACTCCCAGTTCTGCCCATCAGAACTTGACGAATTGACCTTGGAAAGTCACTTAGCCTGCAGACTCCATTTCCTCCTCAATAAAACAGGAATGATAATTATACCAAGTTTATGGGGCAATGGTGAATGCTGAAAGAGGTAATGTACATGAAAGCGCTTTGTGAACTAAAGTACTATGCAAATATTAGCCTTCTCTCTGGGGATATTTCCATCTATTGCAAACAACAGATACGGGTCTATTATTTCCTTCCTTCTGTACAGTTCTGAACACACAATGCCAAATACTTTTCTTTTCCAACGTTCCCCCCAGATGTTAATACTTCTGTGATTAAAGCATTACAACATAACCTCACACACAAAATACATATAGCTACAGGTACAATTGATATTTCAGGGGATACTCATTTATATTACCCAAGTTGAGTAACTTCTGTGGATGACTAATCTTACGCACTTTATGTTTTGTTCCAATTAACTTCAACTTAGGAGAGTGTCATTTTCCAAAATTTATCCCTAAATTGTCAAGCTGTCATACTATAGAATACCTGCATTCACCTCTCCAGAGAATACATTCCACTCTTGTTAATCCCTCAGCTTCTTAACTACTGCTATGGGCATACAAAGATCTTGATAAATATTTGCTATATAGGTGAATTTGTGGATGAATACACGAAAGAAAAAGAGGGTCAAAGTCTGGACATATCAGAGGATGAAAGGCTGAAACTGGTTTATGATCACCAAACATGATTTCTTTGATGTCGGAAGTAATAGTTCCCCCAGCTTCTGTCTGAAGACACAGACGTGCATCCTGGGTACTTGCAGCTCTGGTTTCCAGGAAAGATGCAGTCTTGGTGAGAACAGCTGCCCGGGATGATATGGAATGGAATGGAGCAAAATGAACCATTGACTGGGCCACGCACATCACCATTCCCTGGGTAGGAGAAGCGCTTGAGCCTTGGTGTTCTGAGTCTGCTTCAGTTGGTCAAATGGATCGCCCCAAGGCCAGACTGGGGGTGCGAGAGCCAGACTGGAAGTCTGTGGTCCTTTCACTTCCCGACTTTCCTGTCTACACCTCCCCTTTCTTCTTCCTTCCTCTCTATAACAAACACATAAGCGGGGCCACCGTTGATCCATCCTAGACCAAATCCAAAGCAGGTGTCATTTCCAGGACTGACTCCTTCCCATGGAACTCTCAGGGGTTGGACTGGTCCTCTTGGAAATATAGAATGAACCCACTGCTCTTTCTGAAAAGAAACAAACGGTTTTCTTCACACCCAAACTTTTATTTCTCATCTATATTTGGCCCAGGTGCATAATAAAGACTCACTAGATGTGTGCTGACAAGCTGAATAGAGCTCTCACTCTGGCAAACTTGCAGAAATGAAGAGCTCGCCAGTTCAGAATGTGACTGTTATCCCCCAAGGTAGGTGTCTGGGCTTGCGTGTCATTGGACACCACCCAAGAAATTCCAGTGAAAGTAAATCGCTTGCTCTAAAAATGGAACTGTTCTGTTTTTAATGTTACAGAAGAAACAAGTAAATGACTTGATGCATCCAGCCTTTGGGATGAGCAAGAAACCCAAAACTATTACAACATTAAGCCCTTAAATGAAAATGGAGAATCCACTGCAAAATCTTTCAGCAACATTTTTATTACTTGTGGTTTCAGGGTCCTTAGACAATAAAGTGAAAATAGTTAAGCCTGGTTATTGCAGTTTGAACAGCTTTCACAATTTTGGAGATTGCTATGGTTTGTCCTCACCAAACCCACATTAAGATATGATTTCAGGGGCGACGCCTGTGGCTCAGTGAGTAGGGCGCTGGCCCCATATGTTGGAGGTGGTGGGTTCAAACCCAGCCCCAGCCAAAAACTGCAAAAAAAAAAAATAAATAAATAAAATTTAAAAAAAAAAAAAAAAAAAAAAAAGATATGATTTCAGTGTGGTGGTGTTGGGAGGTGGAGGGCATGGGGGTGGACCTTTCACGAAGACCTTGATGCTATTCTTCTGGCAGTGAGTGACGTGTTGCTCTCTGGAGACGAGATTAGTTCTTGTGGGAATGGATTAATTCCCTCTAGAGTAGGTTGTAGTAAAGATAGGACATCCTTTGGATTTTGCCTCTCTTTGTATGCGTTCCCTTCCCTTGACCTTCTCTGCCATGTTTTGACCTTCCACGTGGTCATCACCACAAGCCAATTAAATGCTGGCACCAAGCTTCTCATGCTTCTCAGCCAACAGAAGCAGCTAAATAAGCCTCTTTCCTTTATAAAGAAAGAGGTATTCAGGTATTCTGTGATGGCAAAACAAATGCACTAAGGCAGAGGTGACCCAGTCTTCTTGCTTCCACATTCAGAATGCTCCAGTTATGTACTGATTTTTTTTTTTTTTTTTTGGCCAGGGCTGGGTTTGAACCCACCACCTCTGGTATATATGGTCGGCTCCCTACTCCTTTGAGCCACAGGTGCTGCTCTGTACTGATTTAATTAAATAGAATAATAAGTCAAAATATATCATGCAAGGGGAACTAATGTTTTCTGGGTGTGGTTTTGGTGACATATGTTCACCAGTTAGAATGAGATTTTCCTTCTTCTTATAGAGGTGGCTTTTCTCAGCTAAACCATGATGAAACTAGGCAGGGCGAGGTGGCTCATGCCTGTAATCCTAGCACTCTGGAAGGCCAAGATGGGTGGATTGCTTGAACTCAGGGTGTGAAGATCAACCTGAACAGGAGCGAGATTGTGTCTCTACCAAAAATAGAAAAACTAGCCAAGGGTGGTGGCTTACACCTGTAGTCCCAGTTACTGCGGAGGCTAAGGCAAGAGGATTGTTCAAACCCAAGAGTTTGAGGTTGCTGTAAGCTCTGACACCACGGTACTCTACCCAGGGTGACAGAGTAAGACACTGTCACAAAAAAAAAAAAGAGAGAGAGAGAAGAAAAGTATGGTACCATGATGTGCTAAAATGGAAACATTAGCATAAAACATTTGGCTTTTAAAAAGATAAATATTTCCTCACTCTATCTATCACTTTTAAACTTGGTTCAACAGTAAGTTAGGTAAGCACATTCACTTATCACAACTTTTAGTCTCTAATGCTATTCTCCACCAAAGGAAGGACTTCTAAAGGGGAATTTGATTCCAGGTCTTGGGGAAAGAAAAATCAGGATGGTTTTGGAACCTCATGTCTTGCCAAAAAGCAAGAATGTCTTTCAAGATGGCAGAGGAGCGTTAAAGGGCAAAGTAATTTACTTAAATGGTCTCCCATTGTGAAACAGAGCCACACAAACAATAAATGTTATGGTTAATATAATTAATTAGAACAAATTGAATCTGGGAAAGGCCAAGAGTTTATGAAACTCTCAGAAGGAATATTAATATAAGTTACACAAAAGGTAATCTCCTACAAAAGAAGAATGACTATAAGAAGGTATTTTTATTTGGATTGATTTTCTTTAAGAGACAGGGTCTTGCTCTGTCACCCAGGAGTGGAGTGGCACTATCATAGCTCACTGTAACCATGAACTCCTGGGCTCAAGTGATCCTCCCACCTTGGCCTCCTAAAGCGCTGGTACTACAGGCATGAGCCCTGGCCCTGGATTGATTTTAATGAATAAAAGAGAGAGCATGTGGTGTATAAGTGTGTTTCTTTCATGAAGTTTATGCCTATTTATCAAGAATGGATATCTACTTTCTTCTTTTTGTGTCAGTAAAAAAGTTGACAACTATACTGTGAAAAAGTTCCAGAAATTGTAGAGACCATACAAAAGACAGAAATCATTATTGTCCCCAGCATTCACACACAACAGGGAAGATAAGGGTTTAATGGTTGCTGCAGGTGGTCACATAGAAGATGCAAAAAGGGTTCAATAGATATAAATGAGCCAAATGTTGTAAGGAGGAAAGTTAACATGCATCTCCAAGGTAATTAAAATTCTTGATGGTTTTATTAGTCATAGTGAAATACTAATAAATAAATACAGTTTTAATAATGGAAACAGACCGGATGACTATATCATAATGGAAGAACATGTTATCTAACGCTAGCCCACCAGGACTTTAAAAAAAGTAAACCATTTCAAGCCAGGCACAATGATATGTACCTATGGTCCCAGCTACCCTGCTATTTGGGAGGCTAGGTAGGATAATTGCTTGAGGCCAGGAATTCAAGACCAGCCTGGGTAACATAATGAGATCCTGTCTCTAAAAAAAAAGAAAAAAATTAGCCCACGTGGTGGGCACCTATAGCCCTAGCTATTTAGGATGCTGAGGCAGGATGATCCCTTTAACCCAAGTAGCTGGGACTGCAGGTGCCCGCCACAATGCCCGGCTATTTTTTGGCTGCAGTTGTCATTGTTTTTTGTTTTTGTTTTTTTTTTTATTAAATCACAGCTTCGTACATTAGTGCAATCAAGGGGTACAATGTGCTGGTTTCATATACAATCTGAAATGTTTTCATCAAACTGTTTTAACATAGCCTTCATGGCATTTTCTTTTTTTTTTTTTTCCAGTGGTAAGACAGAATTTATTTACAGAAAACACTAAAGCTCCTGGTAGAGAGAGAGAACTCAGTTGGGGAGAGAAAAGCTCTCTCCGTTTCTCTCCCTGCAGTTGTCATTGTTGTTTAGCAGGCCCAGGCTGGGATCGAACCTGCCAGCCTTGGTGCACGTGGCCGGCCCTGTAACCACTGTGCTACGAGCGCTAAGCCCATAAGTCACTTTCTACCACACTCAGGAAAGAGCAGAATTCTGTACGTTCCTTGGCTAAGCCAGTGATCTTCTCTATCCCAATCCCAGGTTATCTACATTCTTTCTGTAAAATTTTGCTATCTTTTTCATCAAGACATTGAATTTTTTGCATCAATTTTGACTTTGAAAACACTGCATTGATATATTGTTTATCTTGATCACTAAGTGTTTCGGGGATCCCCTTAATTTTATGCCTGTGACAAGTGACCTCACTTCCCTCACCCTCGTCCATGTCACCCTTACCCAAGCCAGCGTCCTGGTAATGCTAGACTTTTCATTCTTCACCCCCTCCCACATCCAAACAATCTCCAAATCATACGACCCGGCCCCTCTCTCCCATCACTCCGCTGCTCTCTATTCCCATTTGATTTCTCTCGGCACTTTCCTCTGAGATGACCACAACAGCACCCTAATGAGTCTGCTCACCTTCCCTCCAGCTTGTGCTCCTGGTCACTGCCAGTGAGATCTTCCTAAAAGACAAATCCGTTCATATCACTCTCCTGCTTTAAGGCGGTCAAAGATGACCTCTAGCTTTCAGAACAACCTAAGCTCGTTCCGAAGGCTTTTCATGTCCCGGGCCCTGCCAAGATCTGTAGCTTCAATTCCTGCTGAAGCCCTCAGGCGGCCCTCACTCCCACATGCACTATGCTATTTCATGCCTCCATACCTTTGCGCATACTGTTCCTTTCTCTGGAATGCTCTTCCACATTTCTTACCCTGCTGACTTCTTATGTTCCTTTCTTTCTTCTTTCTTTTTTCTTTTCTTGCTTTCTTGCTTTTTTTTTTGTTTTTGAGACAGCCCGAATGGAGTGCCATGGTGTCAGCCTAGTTCACAGCAACCTCAAACTTTTGGATTCAAGCGATCCTTCTTCTTCAGCCTCCTGAGTATCTGGAACTACAGCTATGAAGCCTGACTAGTTTTTCTACTTTTAGTAGAGACAGCATCTCACTGTTGCTCAGACTGGTCTCAACTGCTGAGCTCAGGCAATCCACCCGCCTCAGCCTCCCAGACTGCTGGGGTTACAGGCATGAACCACTGTGCCTGGCCTTTGCTTAACTTGTTTCAAATTTCCCCTCAAGGGGACACAATTATAAGAGGGATTTATTTCACCTAACAAATGTAATCAGTGTGATCTAATTCTTTGTACCCTCAATTAATCCCAAACAATAAAAATAAAACAATTCCCCTCAAGAATACTTCTCTGGAAATAATTGGCGGCCCAGGTAGTTGAATTTATATATCTAATCTTCATGTTTCCAAAGCACTCTGTGTGTCTGTCAGTTCCATCATACTATATTCAATTCATTCATGAACTTGCTATAATAAACCATTAGCTCTTTCAGAGCAGGAATTGTGCCTTTACCTTTATTCCCATCTGTATGGGAAGATGTGTATTCCCATCTCCTAGCACAGTGCTAGGGAGACTCAGTAAATGTTTGTTGAATGACTGAATGACTGAATGAATTACATAAAAGGGCCCAATAATGCACTGTACATAGTTGAGTAGTTGAAAGTGTTACTCGGTGGCGCCTGTGGCTCAAGGAGTAGGGCGCCAGCCCCATATGCCAGAGGTGGCGGGTTCAAACCTAGCCCTGGCCAAAAAACTGCAAAAAAAACAAAAACAAACCGAAAGTGTTACTCACCTTCCGTTCTTGTTTTTGCACCCAGCTACTCTAGTGATAGATTTGTGATTGTCACTCTCAACAATCAGATACTTTATAAGAATACTTTTCTTAAATAAAGGAGCTCAAGGTATTTTTTGTGTCTGTCACCACTGGTTGGAGGCTTTGTTCAAAGTTATTCACTGTGAGTAACGTTAAACAAAGTGGATAATGCAATGTACTGGCCCCAGCACTCTAAAGGATGGATAAAAAGCAGTTTTGTCTCTCGAGGCATTTCAGTCTAATATAATTGAACCTGAAAAACACTCAGTTCATAATAATATAAGGCATAGTGCAATAAAGTAGCAAACAAAAACTGTGGGGGTTACATAATGAGTATTTGAAGAATCAGTGGAGTAAGGTGCAGAGGGAGATATTCCATGTGGAGGACTCAAGAATACTGATGGCAGGTCAGGGAGCATTTGAAACAGCAAGTAGGGAAAACACAGGAGAACTGAGGGGTAAAAATTTGTGAAGGTGGTTGAGACTACATTACAGAAGCTCTAGAATACCACACCGAGGAATGTGTGCTTGACCCAGGGCAAAAAAAAAACTACAAAGGTTGTTGGGTAGAGGACTGTCATAACCAGAGATTTGCTTAAAGAAGGTCAGTCTGGTGGTAATAAGACCATGGATATATATTACCTAAAAGGAATCGAGGCACTGTGAATTACTTTAAAAAAAATCCTTGCACATACACTGAGAACTATACCCTCATTGAAAGGCCAAATTTTTATTGGGGCCTACACTTTTAAAAAGAGGAACTATGGCTCAGAGACTGTAGCACAGTGGTTACAGCGCCAGCCACATACACCAAGGGTGGCAGGTTCGATCCCGGCCTGGGCCTGCTAAACAACAATGACAATTACAACAACAACAACAAAAAATAGCTGGCGTTGTGGTGGGTGCCTGTAGTCCCAGCTACTTGGGAGGCTGAGGCAAGAGAATTGCTTAAGCCCAAGAGTTTGAGGTTACTGTGAGCTGTGACATCATGGCACTCTAGCAAGGGCCACAGAGTGAGACTCTGTCTCAAAAAAAAAAAAAAAGCAACTATGGGCTGGGTGCATTGGCTCACGCCTATAATCCTAGCACTCTGTGAGGCCAAGACGGGTGGATCCCTTGAGCTCAAGAGTTTGAAACCAGCCTGAGCAAGAGCGAAACCCGGTCTCTACTAAAAATAGTGTTGTGGCAGGTGCCTGTAGTCCCAGCTACTGGGTAGGCTGAGGCAAGAGGATCGCCTGAGCCCAAGAGTTGTGGTTGCTGTGAAGCTGTGGTGAAGCCACAGCACTCTACCAAGGGTGACAGAGTAAGACTCTGTCTCAAAGACAACAACAACAGCAACAAACAAAACAAAACAACACAACTACCAACTATATTTGAGTAATCTAAATCCTTTGATTTAGGAATATTTGTTGTGCAGAATTTGGATTTTCTCAAGTTAGAAGGAAAGGTCTGTAGGAAATTGTCACTTTATGTTTCCCGAGCTGGTACCATTTCCATTCCTCCACCTTGCGGACAGACAGCCTTGGTCTGGAAGCCTGGCCATTTATTTATCCACCTAGATCTTATAGTTCACATAGAAACGGGCTCAACCCACCTCCTCTGCTGTGCTTCTGTTGAGACCTTGAGTGTGGCCATCTCCATGGAAGAGATATGAAAGATGGGCCGATTTCTGGAACCCAGAGTAACCATCCAGAAAGTGACGTGTTCAGAGTCAAACACCAGTGGCGTGCGTAAACTCAGGTGTGCCTCGCCTTAGGGCAATCTGATACAGAACCGACAAACCAGAAGACAGAAATCAGGATGTGATTCCTCATCCTCATTTACCTTCGCATTTAAGGTAATTAGGCGTATGCATAGCTCTTCTGGAACAAATGAGTCATAAAAAGCCAAGTTTTTATGTACCTCGACTATCTTAAAAATCTCACCTTACAAATAATCAGGTGCCAAATGTGTCAGAAAGGCACGATTTGGAAGAGGAAGGGAGGAAACTGGTCAGAAGCTTGTAAGTCATTCTCTCTCCTAAGGAAAAAACAGGAGCAGTGGTGGTGTCCAATGATTCCCAGACTTTGGTATGAATTAGAGTCACGCAGAAATGTTGTAAAAAGTACATCATTACTGGTTGGATCCATCTCTGGAAGATTATTTCTGTAGGTCTTGGGGTTCAGCAGGGGAAGGAACCGGGTATCTGTGCGCACACACACACATACACACACACACAAACAAGTAATTTCATTACCAACAAAATCTGGGAACCACAAAAGAAAAAAAAATGGGGGGAATCACTAAAAAGAGGGTTAATCAACTCTATATCTCTCAAATCCCCAACTGTCTCCTATCTGTCTTGATGTTTGCGTAGTGTTTTCTCACGGAAATGGTGCTTTAAAGCCTTCTTGATGACCCCAAAGTTCTTCCAGATGTTTGAAATCCCATTATCTTCACATTCTTCCCAGCTCTTCTAATGGGCTGACGTCGGCCCATGGAAAACGACGAGAATAGAAACAAATGTGCCTTTGGAAGACGTGTTAGTCTAGATGCACTCAGAAGCAGATGCCAAGATGGGATTAAATGTGAGGAATGTTGTAGGGAAAATGACTTGGGAGGACAGTGAAGAGAGACGGGGCTGAGCTATGGGGAAGCAACCAAACCCCGTGCAGGTCTGACTCTAAGTGAAGAATAGAGACAGAATCTCAAGTAGACGCATCCTAGGCCACCAGGCAGTCTAAGGAAGGTTCAGCAAAGAGCTGGCATGGAGTCCTCCAGCCGAAAGTGGCCAACAGAGGAGTCTGCTGTCTCCTGGGAACAGGTCCGCCTTAGCATCCCTGCTGTGCTGTCCCTGCCTGGAAGCAGCGAGAGGGAACTGAGGGCTCCCCTGCAGCTGGAAGTCTGTGGGAAATGTTTTGTGGCAGCCACAGAAAAGTTTAGCTTTGGTCAAAAGGTTGAGAAAAGAGAAATGAAGAGTATGTGCTAAAGTACTATAATATATGTTGATTGCTTTGATCAGTAATAAGACACATCCCAACCTATTTGGTATTGACATTTTTTTAAATGAAAGAAAATTATTGGGCTGGATATGGTACCTCTTGCCTGTGATCCCAGCACTTTGGGCCAAGTCAGGTGAATTGCTTGAGGCCAGGAGTTTGAGATTAATCTGGGCAACATAGCAAGACTCTGTTCCCAGAAAAAAAAATTTTTTTTAAAATCAGGCAGGTGTAGAGGCTCATGCCTGTAATTCTCACACTCTGGAAGGCCAAGGTGGGTGGATAGGGTGAGGTCAGGAGTTTGAGGGCAGCCTGAACAAGAGCAACACCCATCTCTACCAAAAGAAAAAAGAAAAAACTAGTGAGGTGTGGTAGCATATTCCTGTTGTCCCAACTACTTGGGAGGCTGAGGGAAGAGGATCACTTGAGCTCAGGAGTTTGAGGTTGCTATAAGCTATGATGCCACAGCACTCTACCCAAGGTGACAGAGTAAGACTCTGTCCCCCCCTCAAAAAAATTGAGCAGACATGGTGCCCACCTACAGCCCCAGCTACTCATGAAGCAGAGGCAGGAGGATCACTTGAGCCCAGGAGTTCAAGGTGCAGTGAGCTGACATTGTGTCACTGCGCTCCAGGCTGCACAATGTCTGTCTCCACCAAAAGAAAAAAGAAAAAGAAAATTACTCTGGTGGTTCCTTAATCTTTCTCCTCTCCTTCCCCTCCCCCTCCACCCCACCCCTCAAACTTTACAGATTTAGAGTAGTATCTAGTTCGCATTTATTTGTTTATTTGATTTAACTCTACATTTGTTACCAACTTTTTTAAAAAATTATTTTATTTTATTTATTTTTTGCAGTTTTTGGCTAGGGCTGGGTTTGAACTCGCCACCTCCTTCATATGGGGCTGGTGCCCTACTCCTTTGAGCCACAGGCGCTGCCCCAATTTTTTTATTTTTATGTTTGTTTTAAATGTTTCTTTCTTCTTCTTCTTTTTTTTTATTAAATCACAGCTGTGTACATTAATGCATTTATGGGGTACAATGTGTTATTGCCAACTTTTTTTTTTTTTTTTGTGAGACAGAGCCTCAAGCTGTCACCCTGGATAGGGTGCTGTGGTTATCACAGCTCACAGCAACCTCCAACTTCTGGGCTCAAGCGAGTCTCCTGCCTTCGCCTCCCAAGTACCTGGGACTACAGGCGCCTGCCACAAAGCCCGGCCATTTATTTTGGTTGCAGCCGTCATTGTTGTTTGGCAGGCCCGGGCTGGATTCGAACCCGTCAGCTCAGGTGTGCGTGGCTGGCGCCTTAGCCGGTTGAGCCACAGGCACCGAGCCGTTATTGCCAACTTTTATCTTCCAGTGTCCCCCACCATCAGTTCACGCTCCTCTCAGCCCACTGAACCCACCATGCACATTGCTTTCTCTGGGTTTAGGCTGCTCTGCCAATCTGGGACAAAACCTCTGCCAAGCCAATTCATCCCTACCGGCTGGACAAAGAGCTGGTGTTGGGAGGATAGACCGGCTGGACAAAGAGCTGGTGTTGGGAGGATAGACCTGGGCCAGGGTGTGGAGAGTGGAAGGCCATCTTCCAGCCATTTTCAGCCCCCAAAGCCTGTGGCTTTCTCATTTATTTCATATTACTCCCAGCATCTGGCTGAAAGTAAGCACCTGGCAGGTAGATGATTCACACAGAAATTCCCCTGGAAAATGGGCACAAAATTCTATGCAGGAGAATTAATAACTACCAGTTATTGACCAGGGCACCTTGGAACTTTGGCAGTGGTTAACTCTCATGCCTAGAATTTTCCTTTTGCAAGGAAATTTCTGTGTGAAACAGCTTCATCATGCAGAAGAAAGTGGGGAAAATTAAAATTTGTGCACAGTGGAGGTGATGACTGCTAAGTAGCATAGAATGTTAGTGGTCACTCGTTATTCATGAGATATGGACTCATGAATATTCACAGATGCAAGCTATACAATGAAGCCAAAGTATTCTGACTCTAACACAGATGATGTTATCAGGGACTTCGGAAAGATCTCAAGTGGATTATTTATTTATTTATTTATTTATTTATTTATTTATTTATTTATTTATTTAAGACAGAGCCTCAAACTGTCACCCTGGATAGAATGCCGTGGCATCACAGCTCACAGCAACCTCTTATTACTGGGCTCAAGCGAGTCTCTTGCCTCAGCCTCCCAAGTAGCTGGGACCACAGGCGCCCCCCACAACGCCCGGCCATTTTTTGGTTGCAGCCATCATTGTTGTTTGGCGGGCCCGGGCTGGATTCGAACCCACCAGCTCAGGTGTACATGGCTGGCGCCTTAGCCCATTGAGCCACAGGCGTCGAGCCGAATTCATTGAATTCTTAAGACAACTTTTGAATGCAGGATGGTCTTAGGCATCCCCTGTGAAAAGGTTGTTCAACCCCCAAACGGTTCGTGTCTTACAGGTTGAGAACTA
Source organism: Perodicticus potto (assembly GCA_963574655.1). Lineage (NCBI taxonomy): Eukaryota > Metazoa > Chordata > Mammalia > Primates > Lorisidae > Perodicticus > Perodicticus potto. The sequence continues at coordinate 22,101 of CAUYRH010069958.1, forward strand.
CTGCTCTAAAAGGAATGTAGCCCTGCTAAGTGCTTGATTTTTTATTTAGGCTGGTAAGACCCATTTTATGCTTGTGAACTCCAGAACTATTATGACAATAAATTTATATTGTTTGATGTCACTAAGGATGTGGAAATTTATTATAGCAGCAGTAGGAAACAAACATAGCAACCAGGCACATGTATACTAGGTGGCTGGTCTCTAAAGTTGTGTAGGATGAGCCACTGTGTATCTGTAGGGTGGCCATGATTTTCTTTTAAGTTTTTAGACACTAAGCTTTTAATGTTTTTACATTCTGTGTCCTATGGTACTGCCTCTTAGCTCATCTCAGAGGACCCTGTCAAAACTAGATCTTTAAATGCGCATCTGATAAACCCTGAACCCTGGCTTCTCTGTATGTATGTATAAATTGTGTGCCTAAATGTATATTTAAATACATATACTGTACACATACATATATAAATGTTGCAGGAAGATGAGACCCAATGGAGACAAAGAGCATCTGAACACCATGTTTATAAGAGGAAGGGTTTTATTTCATCCAGTGGAGCTTACAGTATAGAAGAATTTGAAATGGCTGCGCTCCCTTGGTCTTTCCCTTTTTATCTCCAGTCAAAAAGTTCCAACCCATAGGTACCTTTCTCATTGGTGAGTTTGAATGAAGTGGGAGATGCTGTGCCAGCTCCCACAGAACTACGGGATTTCACAGAATTGTAAATTTCCAAGTTCCAGGAAGTTATGTCTACAAATTCCCAAGAGCTGAGTCCCCATGGAGAAGACCATGCAGGTGGTCCTTGTGTTCTCCTTGAAAAGACCTGTTCTCCTGGACCTCACCCTTCTTGGGTATCCTCTCTCATAATGAATATGTGAATACAAATTTATGGAGCATATCAATAGTAATGGAGCCAGAGCTTCCTAGACTGTTGAAAGATGTATGATCTTATCAAACAAATGAATGCTACTCAATGAACTTTGATTACTTGAAAAGGAATCAGTTCAATTCACTTTCAACAGTTTTAGATGACTGACTTAGCCCTTAATTTTAATACAGACAATGAAATAACTTGAATTGGCCTATTTTTTCCCCAGTTGAGGTAGGGTCTGCCTCTGTTGTCCAGGCTAGAGTGCATAGTATGATCATAGCTTACTGTAACCTCAAACTCCTGGGCTCCAGCGATTCTCCTGCCTCAACCTCCCTAGTAGCTAGGACTATGTAGATATGTGCCATCCATGCCCAGCTAATTTTTTAATTTGGGGGGAAGAAGTCTCCCTATGTTGCTCAGACTGGTTTAGAACTCCTGGCCTGAAGTGATATTTGTGTCTTAGCCCCTCAGAGCTCTGGGATTACACAAATATGAGCTACCATGCCTGGCCTAAAAAGTATTTTGAGAACTCATTACATATAATATTGTGCAGTGGCTCATGTATACTTGCATTAAGTATACAGAATGATGCAAATGTCTATTTGACCATTCTAATTCAGGCCACTTTTCTCTTCAGTATGGTACTTTGAGGGAGCATTTATTATAATATATCCTATAGCATTCATTCAGCTGCTGAGAAGTTCATTAATTCTTACATTAAGAGCTTTTTGAATAGGAAGATGTTTCTAGAAGATTCTGTATAGAAATCTGTATGCTTTATGTTGGAAAGAATATTGACTGACTAGCCATTTGTAGCTTTACGTGGAGCTTTACATATTTTAGCATGCACTGGAATTACCTGAGGTGTGCATCAGACCACGATTGCTATGCCCCATGGAATTTTTGATCCAGTAGGTTGGCCCAGGAATTTGCATTTCCAACAAGTTCTAGGTGATGCTGCTCCTGGTCTGGGGAACCACACTTTGTTTTCTTATTACTTTGAATATTAAGGAAAATTTGTTGAGTTTCCCCTCACCTTTTTGAGATAGATTTTCTCAGGGGAGGTTTGGCATGTACCTGGGAGCTGAATGCCATTCTTTGGCTGTGGCTTGCTCACTGCTAGAGATTTCCCTTTAGGCTTATTGCTCCCCTTCTGCCTCTTGGACCCCTATTGGTGAAGAATATTGGTCACTGTATTAACAGTGTAAAGCAAATAAGAAAAAGAAAATTCTGTGTAGCCTTAGCTATTTTTTTTAAGGAGGTAGAATTTCAGTGTATTGTCCATTTTAGCTTTGAACTTCTGGGCTCAAGTAATCTTCTCCCAGTAATCTTCTCCCCTCAACTTCTTGAGTAACTAGGACTACAGGCACACACCGCCTGTGCTTGTTCCAAGGTTTCCTAGCAGTGTTGATGTCTCAGAGTGTCATTTTTTGTATTATTTTTGAACCATAGGAGTACAGAGTTTAAAAACTGTATTTATGTTTGCATCTTGTGCCTGATTATGTCTGTAGGAAGAGGAGTTAAGTTTTTTGACTGTGTAGTAAAAACTGTAGTTCCAACATGGAGCCACTAGGCGGTGTAGTACATGCAGCTGGCTCTCCCTTTGAGCTGAGATCTGGTGGGAATAGTCTGCCTGTTGTCTTACAGCTGGGGGCTGTCTTTAATGCTTCCAGGCCTAATGTTGTGAGTGAGACTTCGGATCTTAACTCCTTGCTATGTTCCAGACTAGCTCATTGCTGCAGCTGGATCAGCACCTAAGAAGAAGCTTTTCTCTTAGCTTTTCCCCAAATAGCTTTTCACCTGGAGACTGACTTCTTGGAGAATACTCTGCTAAGGATGTTAATTAATATTAGCTACTTTACAAATAGGTCTTAGACCCTAGAAAATAGTATGTTTATTGGATTAAGAATTCCGTTGAAGGCACGGTGGCTCACACCCATATTCCCAGAACTTGGGAGGCTGAGGAGGGAGGATTGCCTGAGCCCATGAGTTTGAGACCACCCTGAGCTAGAGCAAGACTCCGTCCCTAAAAACAGCCAAGCATTGTGGTGGGAGCCTGTAGTCCCAGCTACTTGGGAGGCTGAGGCAGGAGAATTGCTTGAGCCCTAAAGTCTGAGGTTGCTGTGAGGCCACAGCACTTTACTGGGGACGACAAAGTGAGCCTCTGTCTCAAAAAAAATTATTCCGGCTCAGCAGCTAGGGCACTAGCCGCATACACCAGAGCTGGAGGGCACACATCCAGCCTGGGCCTGCCAAACATCAATGACAACTATAACCAAAAAAAAAATAATAATAATAGCTGGACGTTGTGGCAGGTGCCTGTAGTCCCAGCTACTCGGGAGGCTAAGGCAAGAGAATCCCTTAAGACCAAGAGTTTGAGGTTGTTGTGAGCTGTGACGCCACAGCACTCTACCCAGGTCGATTGCTTGAGACTCTGTCTCAAAAAAAAAAAAAGTATTGTGTTGAATGGTATAACTTTCAGAAAAGAAAAAAACACTCAGTTAAATTTTATTTTATGCAGTAGTAGATGTTCTTATTATCTTTGGTTCTTGTTACTAGATTAAAGTTTTATGCAGGACCTTAGAAATAAGATTTCTGAAGTTTTGAAATTAGTAAAGCAGGGACTGTCCTGTCTTGGCCTACTTGTTGCTCTGGAGTCACAAGCCATCTGATAAAGCCACACTTGGAGTCTGTATACTCAAAGGTGGCTGGAGACATGAACTCAGAATAGTTATATATTTCAACTCTGGCAACACTTTTGAGTCAAAGGGGAACAAAAAAAAAATCAAAACATGAAAAGTAAATTCAAAAGGTAAAGCTGAAAATAGGACTAATATCTCATAGAATATTTTTCTTAAATACGTTAACTTTATACTTCAGTAATAGTGGGATCTTTATATTTCAGTTAGAACCTAGACTAATGTTTCATGAAGATGTGTTATTAAAAAAATTATGGATGAGGACAAATAGAAGGAAAAACTTCATTTGTAAAATTAGTCTGGTTATTCACTCAGTGGGTATTTTCATTGAAGAATATGTAGTGTCTAAAAGGGAAACCACTTATAGCATAACATGTTACAGAGCCTTTTAAAACTGCCTACTTTTGATGAATAAAAATTTAGAGTGCTTTTTAATACAGGAACAATGAACCTTAAGATACTGTTTGTGGAAACAGGTTGAACTTTTGTATTGAGAATAGATATTTCCTTCTCAGATTGACCAGGAAAAATGTTATATCAGAAGACAGGAAAATTTCTTCATTTATTTGATTTTTTTTTTCAATTCCAAGGATACTGAATTTCTGAGAATCAAAGAATAATCCCACTGAGACAAGTTTTCTCTCCCTCCTTGGCATCCAAATGAAAGGGCTTCCAGGATGCTGTACACTTGGTCCATCTCACACCTCCGTGGCTTCTTTTATCTGGGTTGCTCTCTTCACACCAGGGAACCTCTTTGGCCCTCTTCTCTTTATTCTCCTTAGGTGGTCCCGTCTTTAAATGGCTCTACCTTACAACTGTACCCTGAAAAGTCCTCTATTGATGGCTTTAGCCAGCTCTCTTCTTCGTAGCTCCAGATTTGTAAATCAACTTGATTGCCAACTTGGGTGTCCTTTAGATATTTCAGACGTACTATATACAGCGCCACTCTTGATTTTCTCCCTCAGGTCTTCTTGCTCATCTTCATTATGTCAGGAAATGGCAGCTGTTCTTCAATTCCTTGACCAAAAATCTCAAGTAATCCTCAGCATTTCTTTCTCTCACATTTTACATCGAATACAGCAGAAAACTGAGGGATTTATGCTAATTTGATAGGTCAAAAATGATTTCATAGTGGTTTTAATTTGCATTTCTCCAGTGGAGGAGTGTCTTTTAATATGTTTAAGAACCGTTGGCATTTGCTTCTTTTGAGAACACACATGTTCATTTCATTTTCTCATTTTTTTCTAGGGATACTAAACATTTATTGTCTATTTTGGCTATTTTGTAGGAGCTCTTTGTGTGTTTATGTGTTATGGAGATTAGTCCTTTGTGTGTAATGTGAATTGCAAATGTTTCCCCTCTCACATTTTTTGTCTGTCTTGACCATGTAGAATTCCTGAGTCAAAGGGAACAGTATTTAACTTGCTGACAGGTGCAGCCTGATTGCCTGTTAGAAAAACTTTATCAATTTGTTTTCCACTTTTATGAACTTAGTTCTTTCCCACTTAACTTTTAATTAATTAAACAGTCTTTAATGACCTGATGATCATCACAAACCTTTTGTTAAATTTTTATTTCTTAAATTCTTGTGAAGTTGAGTGTAATTTTAAATATATAATGGTATACTTTAAAAAATATTGATCTTTATTTTGAAAATTATTTCTTATTTCTGAATTTAGATCTGTTATTAAGTTTGTTGCAAATATTTTCTTCCGTGTCTTGGTTTAACTTTTAAAAAATGTCTCCTGCCATAATGGTCTTTTTTAGTGTTTTTCTCTCTCAATCTATTAAATAAATTTAAGGAATATTCCTTAGTAACATATTCTATATAGTTGTTTTTCTTCACCAGCCTTGGAGTGGTTTAGTTATATTTTGATTACCCTTTGTTGGATTTTGACCCAGTGACCTAAAACACTTTGTGTATTTTTCTGTCAACTTCGCTGGAGTGTGGACAAGATATTGGTAGTTATAAAAAGTCTCAACTTCATGTGGTCCTAGAAGCATTCTTTATCTTTTACTGATTTTGTCATAACACATACTCTAGAAATCATGTTGGTAGATTTGGAGTATGTTACAAATGTCCATCAGCTGATTAATGAATAAACAAAATTTGGTATGTTCATGCAATGGAATAATATTTGGCAATAAAAGGGAATATAGTACTGATACATGCTACAACACAGGGAACCTTGAAGACACTGTGCTAAGTAAAAGTAGTTAGTTACACAAAACCACATATCGTATGATTCTATTTATGTAAAGTGTCCTGAGTAGGCAAATCCCTAGAGACAGAAAGATTAGTGGTTGCAAGGGGTTGGCTGGGGTGGGAGAGTGCCAGGGGTGGAGAATGGGAAGTGACTGCTTAATGGGCATGAGCTCTTTTTAGGATGATGAAAATGCTCTAAAATTGGTATTGGTGATGGTTGTACAACTCAAATATCCTAAAAACCAAAGCTTTGTATATTTTCAGAGGGTAGATTTTATGGTATGCAAATGATATCTCAGAGAAATGGGGGAATAGAGGGGAGGAGGGTGAGGGGTCACAGTGTTTGGCACACCTTTTGGAGGAGGAACACGTTTATAAAAGGGACTTTTCTTGACAAATGCAATTAGTGTACTGGATCTTTGTACCCTCAATGAATCTCCAACAATAAAAAAAAAAAGAAAAGCTGTCATAAATGCATACATAAAAATTTTAGTGTAAGAAAGTGGCAGATGAAAATAAATTAACAGAGAAACTCTTCAGTCATCTGTAAAACTATAAGAAGGAAAAGATGGTGTGATTTGTAGAGGGGACAAAGATGAACCTGAATTTGCTTTTCTAGCATATTAACAAATTAGCATTGGATAATTCTATGTTCTAAGAGATGGCTGAATTATGTTCAACTAATATTCTTTACATGGATTGTTTTTGATACATAATTTCTTTAAATAGGTCAGTCTTATGAAATTCGGATGCTGGATAATCGGAAAATGGGAGATATGCCAGAGATTAGTGGAAAATTGGTAAAGGTAAGGGCAGTCCATTTTAATTACCAACAGATATTGCAATGATTGAATAGAGTAGCAGTTTTGCTACAAGAGTTTTTTTCAAAAATTCAGTTTCACTTTAAGAAGAAATAGCTATATTAAAACTTTTAATTTTTTGAGCTATGTTTTATTAACTCGTCTGTAAAATAGGAATTATAGCAATTATTGGGTGAAGTAAATGTAAAAAACCCTTGGAAACCAAGGAGCAAGAGAAAGGTTAGTTGCAGTTATGAGGGAGCAACCCATGGCCACAACAAAAATCTGTAAGCTTCTCTTTAAAGTAAAAGATAATATGGAGGAGAATCTAAATGCTAATACAGAACTTTTAAAAATCCTTTTCTTTCACCTCTTAAAATTTCATTGAATAAAGTTTGAAATTTCGTTCAACCTTCTGGTGTGTCTGAACGAAGAAGTCAGTCGTCCCAAGGATAGGAGGTGTAGCCACTGTCCAGCCAACCTGTTGCTTTTAGGATGTATCCTTAACAATCATCCCTACTCGCTCTGGTGTCATCCAAGGTGGGTCCTGTAAGCCTCTACCTGTCATGCACCATGGCTTATTCTAAATTCCATAGCATGACAATGCAGGGTTTATGAAAGAAGCTTAACTGGGGAAAGGTAAAACCTCACATAGCTAAATGCTAGCAAGAGACAAGCAGGCAGTGAATTCCTCTGATGGATCCTTCTGTCTTCTCACAGAGTGGCCCGTCAGGACCTTTGGTATGGAGAGGCATTCCATTGGAAAGACCCTCCCCTCTGGTTCTGTGTTTTTAGTGGGTGAGCAGGGGAAAGGCAGCCTTGGATTCAGGATTTAGTATGTCTGAAAAAGCCAGCTGCTTAGCACCTGGAGGCCTATATGAAATTCTTAGGGATATTTTAATACTCCTTTCACTCCTGGGGACAGGAAGTCCCAATCCTATAGGAGTTTGAAGTTGGATCTTTCTCTTTCCCTCTGAGGGAAAAAGATAGGGGATCTGATCCTTGCTGAATCATTGCCAACCTAGAGTGAGTTCCCAGATTTCCTCTTCTGACTCCTGGGCTTCTGACACACTTGATTATTTGCCGATTTCCAGAATTAACTGTCTGAATTTTGGGTCTATCTTATCTATGCCCAGTCAATGGGAGGGTGAGTCAGATTGTCTATTTCTTCGATTGGTATCTTGTCCTGTGGCGAACACTGATTGGATCCACCGTTTAAGAAAGTTATCAGCATTGTTTGTGGTGAGCAACCCCTACTTGGATTGGATATTCTCTGCCTGTCTATTGAGAAATATTTATGGTTTGATTAAGGAACCAAACAAACAATTCCTAGGTTCCAGTGTCTACGAAGCTTAGAAATGTTGGAGATTCTCTGGACATGTTACAACTTCTGGACCCAACTGACTTGTTGCTCTCAAGGTTACCTTTGGGCATATCTGCCAATTATACCACCTGGTTAAAATTCAACCTGGTGATACCTTTTCTTCCCAGGGGAGATAGGGGTATACTCTTCTTTCACTGTGAAAGTTGCATTTGATTAGTGTAAGATGCTGATTTTTAAAATAGTGTCAAAAGAGTTGAAAAATTGTTTTAATTATAGATTATGTAATCAAATTGAATAGAGTTTGATGGGCCCTACAAAACTGGATCCAAAAATGTTAGAATGAATTTTTAACCTTTTACTATACTAAAATTCAAACATATCCAAAAGTAGAGAGAGTGGTACGATGAATCCACATACATCTATCATGTGGTGGTATATGATAAATACACTTGTATATATCATGAGTTTTCGTGGTAAGTTCTCCTACCAACTTTAATAGTTATCAACAATTTGCCAATCTTGTTTCATCTGCTCCTCTTTGTGCTTTTTCTGTGTGTGTGTGTGTGTGTGTGTGCACACGCGTGTGCTAGATTATAGAATTGACTGATTCGTAATTTTAATTCAGTTCTTCATTTATGGCCATTTACTATTCTGAGGAAATCATAACAAACTTTAACATCAAGACCAAATGCCAAAATTAAGTTTACATCAAAGTATTAAAGTAAATTCTGGAGTAATTGTCATTTTTCAGTGATGATAATCTGGCTTTTGGGGGCAGTTCCCTGATTAGGTGGTACAATTTAAAAATAACCTCGGATAGGTGAGATTTAATGTTTAAAATACTTCTGAGAAGCTAGTTAAAATATGTCAGATTAACTTGGAATGGCAAGATTAATCAATTAAGTTGTCACATGACTGCTTTAAGGTTAGCTTCCTTGGATTTCCTTCTAATTAAAACCTGGGAAAACATTAATGCATGTAAAGAATTAAAGGCAAAAGTGATACTTCAGCATGTGATAATGAACTGTTATAATATAGAAACCATTAGCCATAAATGCACAGTGAATGTTTTGCTGACGTGACACTGTCCTACCTAGATAACACTATCTTTAAAGCATCAATATTTCTAAACACTTAGTCCACTAATGGAAAAGGGTTAATTTTTAAAAGGTTTTACATTGGGTTCAATTTCCATTTGATAAGCCACATGTGTGATTTTTTTTTTTTTTTTTTTGTGGCTGTGCCAGAATACATTTGGTTATATCCCATAAACTTGCCTGCAATTCACAACTACTGCCAAGGACTACAGGATGAATTTTTTTGGAATCACATCTTTCTCAGCTAGAGGATCCCTAAAATATACTGCAGCCCTCTAGGGTTTGGATTACTGGCTCTATGATCTTTGACTGTACTACTTAAACTTGGGGGGAATCTTGGGAATCAAATGATGGTTATCGAAGGTGCTTTAGAACTTGGTGCTGAACCTACTGAATGAAATGCTTTCTCTATTTGTTCTGTTTTTGTCTTACTGTGAGGGCCCTTTATCAATTGCTAGTTCTGAAGGTGTGTTCAGTCTCCTTTTAGTCAGAACGTCCAGATAAGGATTTTCTCTCTTGCGGTTTCATTTGAGAAGTTTTCTAGTTTTTCTTCTGTTTGTGTGTATGTATGCTATAAACCAGAAAATCTGCTACACAAATTCTGAAAGAGCTATAATACTAGATGTTGTCTTTTATATACTTAACTTTGTTCCTCTTTTCATCCCCCTTACTGTAATGTCTCAGTCCGATGGTTTAGAATGGAGCTTAGTAAAGCTTTAGTATCTATATTCTAATATTTTTTTCATCTCAATACGTGTGTTTAGTCTAGTTATACTGAATATGAAGCCATCAGGATTGTGATCTTTTCATGCTATGCTTTCTTCTGAGAGATCACCTGGCCAGCCTACTGGCATTGGTGTCTCAGGGCTGCCACTAGCACCGTCACTGGGAGGGCTTTGCCACTGGTGGGTGGTGGTATGAAGCAGATGCTGTTTATTGCCTTGGTAGGCCATCTAAATGTGGGTGTAGATGAGGATGGGCATGCACCAGAGCAGCATCTGAGCCCTGCAGGCTTTTCCCACATTAGTCATAACCATGACTTGGCCTCTTTTTAACTATCTCAAAGAAAAAATTATGACTTTTAAGTAGTTTCCTTGAAAATATTCGTCAGCTATGTTTTGGATAGTGGGGGAAGCAGGGGTACTAAAATTGTACTTTTATGTATTGCTTAACAAATGATTTCCTGTTCAAGTTAGTAGAGACTTAATAAAAATATAGTTACCCAAGGTGGCACCTGTGGCTCATTGGGTTGGGTGATGGCACCATATACTGAGGGTGGCAGGTTCGAACCCGGCCCCAGCCAGTTAAAACAGCAGTGGCAACTGCAACAAAAAATAGCCGGGCGTTGTGGTGGGCACCTGTAGTCCCAGCTACTTGGGAGGCTGAGGCAAGAGAATCGCCTAAGCCCAGGAGTTGGAGGTTGCTGTGAGCTGTGACACTAGGGCTCTACCGAGGGCAACAAAGTGAGACTCTATCTCAAACTAAAAAGAAAATATAGTTATTTTACTGCATCATACTTCAGAAAGTTATTTATAAATGTGTCAGAAACATTAATTACTGCAAATCTGGTGTCTGAATGCATTTTAATGACTTATTATGCTGTTAACTGGAATGAAATAGTAGTTGATACCCAGACCTATGAGAGGTGAAGAGGAATGGGTAGAGAGTAGAGAATTGGCCTAGATTTTGTGGAGTAAAGTCTCTCCTAGGAATTTGCGTATTCGGATAAAATTTTATCTGTGATAAATGTTTTTTTAATTATTACCTCAGGTAATCTCACTTGCAAATCATAGTTGAGAGTGCATTTTGCATTTTCAGTGGTTCTCAACCTTCCTAATGCCGCGACCCTTTAATACAGTTCCTCATGTCATGGTGATCCCCCAACCATAAAATTATTTCCGTTGCCACTTCATAACTATAATTTTGCTAGTGTTATGAATCATAATGTAAATATCTGATATGCAGGATGTATTTAGGCGGCCCCTGTGAAAGAGTCGTTCCACCTCCAAAGGGGTCACGACCCACAGGTTGAGAACTGCTGATTTACATTCTCTTTTTGAGAGAGTAGGCAGGTTTTTAGGTTTTTTGGTTGTTACTGCCAAATTGGCTGATAAATTGACTATCTTTTAAAATAAACTCACTTGTTAACTATTTTAAATTAACAGAGTCTTTGCCATTATGCTTGGGTTTCTCTGTTTATATCATTTCATTTTAATAATTCTAGTGTGTAGCTATCATTTTCTTTATAGGAATGTAATTCTTGCTTACTAATTTTAGGTGGGGCATGTATCTTAATTTTGAGTTACAATATCAAATTGTTTTATCGACTTACATATAAGTAACCATTTTATTTGTGCTTTTTATTTTTGAGTTAGAATTCTTTGTACCATAACTGAGGAATCTAAGAGCAGAAAAGTTCACTTATGGGATGTTAAAAGCAGAATCTGTTTTTGTATGCTGTACTGTGGTAGATTAATATATAAGAAGAGAAAATGCTTCTGCATTTTAGCTGGAACAGTTTTAAAGTATTCATTTTCCCCACTTGTTCCACAGAGCATCATAAGGGTTGTATTCCATGACAGACGGCTACAGTATACAGAGCATCAACAACTTGAAGGTTGGAAGTGGAATCGCCCAGGAGACAGACTTCTTGATTTAGGTATAGGCGGGGCTCAAAGAACCATGGGTCTGTGGGTGTTATTTAGCTATGCCTGTTACTGCATTGGCAACACATGTAATTAATTTTATGGAGAAAGTTTCTGTGTTAGTATAATAGATCCTGTGAGCTTTGAGTTGTTGTACAGTTAAAAAGTGAAGTAGTTTTTTGGCACTGAATTAACCTGAACCAGGAAAATTCCTGAACCTGAATTCCTGAACCAGGAATTCTGTGATTTTAAAGCTATTTAATTCTTAATTCTTAATTGGCACTGTCTATCATGTTCTTAATAAGATGAAATACCAGGCTCGGTGCCTGTAGCTCAGTGGCTAAGGCACCAGCCACGTACACTGGAAGGTTTGAACCTGGCCCAGGCCTGCCAAACAATAATAATTACAAACAAAAAATAGCTGGGCGTTGTGGTGGGTGCCTGTAGTCCCAGCTACTTGGGAGGCTGAGGCAAGAGAATCTCTTGAGCCCGAGTTTGAGGTTGCTCTGAGCTGTGTTGCCACGGCACTCTACCAAGGGCGACACAGTGAGACTCTGTCTCCAAATACATACATACATACATACATACGTAAAATGAAATACCATGGTAAGAAAAACTATAATACTTGTTAAGTGAATTTTGATGTTAAAGAAGTTAACCATGGAGAACATTGAAGAAAAAGTTCAGTGTGGTTATGATTATTTCATTAGAACATAATTTAGTAAGTTCTTTAATTATTTAAAGTGGATGAGTTTTTATATAACTTCTTTTTAAAATATAGATATTCCAATGTCGGTGGGAATAATTGACATGAGGACAAATCTAAGCCAGTTAAATGCGGTTGAATTTCTGTGGGACCCTGCAAAACGCACATCTGCTTTCATTCAGGTTTGGCTTTTTACTTTATTAGAATCATGCTACCCTAGTCCACTAGAAGTCCATGGTAGGGCTGGATGCAGTGGCTCAGGCCTGTAATCCTAGCACTCTGGGAGACCTAGGCAGGTGGATTGCTTGAGTCCAGACCAAGAGTGAGACCCCATCTCTACCTAATATAGAAAAACTAGCTGGCAACATGACAGGTGCCTGTAATCTTAGCTACTCAGGAGGCTGAGGCAAGAGGATCACTTGAGCCCATGAGTTTGAGGTTGCTATGAGCTATGACACAGCGGCACTCTACCTAGGGTGACAGAGTAAGACTGTCTCAAAGGAAAAAAAAAGTCCATGGTAGGATTGAATTCTTGATTCATGGTATCATTTCCTTTAAATGCTTATTTGTAACTATCTTGAAATGTCTTTTTTATAATATACAGGGTGGAAATAAAATTTGTGTGCAATTTAAAATAGTTTAACATAATACATTGCACATGAACTTTATGTCCACTCTATATACAGTTAAATTTGGTTTAATCTACTGAGTCCATCCCATTATAAACTAACATATATAAAGACATTCTGTGATAGGTAAAGCATTATTCAAATGTTATTTTTGCCACTGATAATCACAATTATCAAAATGTCTTTTTTGTGAGCTTTATTTCTCTTGAACAAAAACTATCACTTAAAAGGCAGTGGCTCACTCCTATATTCTCAGCACCTGGGAGGCTGAGGCAGGTCGATTGCTTGAGCTCAGGAGTTTGAAACCAGCCTGAGCAAGATCAAGGCCCTAAAAAATAGTCGGGTATTATGGCAGGCACCTATTGTCCGGGTTACCCAGGAGGCTGAGGCAAGAGGATAACTTGAGCCCAAGAGTTTCAGGTTGCTGTGAGCTATGAAACCATAGCACTTTACTCAGGTGACAAAGTGAGACTCTGTCTCCCAAAAAAAATAAAAGGATATGACTGAAGAAAGTTTGAGGTTTTAAAATTCTTTCTAGCAATATTTAAAAATCATACTAATACTGAATATTTCAAATGCTCAAAATAAAATAATAATGAATTCTCTATGTACCCATCACCTGGCTTTAAACAGTTATTATAGTTTCCCCCATTTTTAGTTATTGTTGGAATACTTTGAAGCAAGTCTCAAATATATAATTTCATCCGTAAATACTTACCATGTGCCTCTTAAGAGATGAATTTTTAAAAACTTTATAATAACATTATTATTAAAAAAGACAGTAATTCTAATACCCACTCTGTCCAAATTTGTAAGTGGTAGAATTTAAACGACCGAGTGGGTAACACATGGAAAAGGAAAACCACTTAATTGGTAGCCAGCCAAAGTAGACTATAGTTTGCGATGAATTGGAAATAATCATTAGCATTTTGCATTTTTTGTGGTCTACCAGATAGCATTCCCCAACAACTAATAATCACTAGGGACATGGTGATTATATTAGTTGAATATTCTTTTTATGTTTTTTTGGAGACAGAGTTTCACTCTTTCACCCATGGGTAGAATGCTGTGGCATCATAGCTCACAGCAATCTGAAACTCTTGGGCTCAAGCGATCCTCTTGCTTCAGCCTCCCAAGTAGCTGGGACTACAGGCACTTACCACGATGCCCCACTAATTTTTCTATTTTTAGTAGAGACGGGGTCTCGCTCTTGCTCAGGCTGGTCTTGAACTCCTGAGCTCAAGTGATCCCTCTTATAGGGTGATCTTATAGGTGTGAGCCACCTCACCTGGCCTAGTTGAATGTTCTTTCATACTGCATGTATTTGTCTAATACAATAACTAGGTATGTAGTAAATGAAAGTAATGTAAGACCTGAACTTACATCTCAGGTTGTGTTATCATATTGCACAGATTAGTTTTAAAATATAGTCATTTGGGCTTGGCACCTGTGGCTCAACGGGCTAAGGCGCCAGCCACGTACACCTGAGCTGGCGGGTTCGAATCCAGCCCGGGCCCGCCAAACAACAATGACGGCTGCAACCAAAAAATGGCCGGGTGTTGTGGCAGGCGCCTGTAGTCCCAGCTGCTTGGGAGGCAGAGGCAGGAGACTCGTTTGAGCCCAGGAATTGGAGGTTGCTGTGAGCTGTGATGCCACAGCACTCTATCCAGGGTGACAGCTTGAGGCTCTGTCTCAAAAAAAAAAAAAAAAAAAAATAGTCATTTGAAGAGGGGATGTGTAGTAGTCAGAAATGATCAAGGTCTTGCTGTTAACTCTGTGTGGCACACTAAGACTATTATTATCTATGTTGGTGCAAGATGAGTATTGCCCCCAGGATCCTGAATGGACTTTGAAGGGTTGACCAGAGTTTAGATACATACAGGTAGGAAGAACAGTGCATATTCTGGACCACGGGAGGTTCCCCAGGCAAAGTAACACAAATTGGTGTGTGTAGGAATAGTAGTAAGGCCATTGGCTGGCTAGAACAGGGGTAATGGCAGTAAAGTGCAAATAACAGAAGCTCTAAATGATGCGGTGAGGATTGCTGTGGATTGAGCAGGGCTTTAGGACCTTGGGTCTCAGAGCAACATATAATTGGAGGTAGGCGATATACATAGGTTGGACCCCTGATCAGAGCAAGTCTTGTATTAGAAAGAAGGCATTGTAACTGGTAGGAGTCATTCTTAGAAAGTCCAGAAGGCCTCAGTAGGATTTGTGAAAGTGAAACTGAGTATTAAAAACAATTAAGAGAGGTTCATGAGAAATAATTTGGCTAATATGTACGAGTTTCTTTGAAAGGATCTTGAATTTATGGTGGTAACAGCATGTCCAAGAGGGAACATAATAGAAAGATAATCAATGGAAGGCATGTTGAATCTATTGCAGCTTGAATTGTTTTATAGGTACATTGCATCAGCACAGAATTTACTCCTCGGAAGCATGGAGGTGAAAAGGGAGTGCCTTTTAGGATCCAGGTTGACACCTTTAAGCAAAATGAAAATGGGGAATACACAGATCATCTACACTCAGCTAGCTGCCAAATCAAAGTTTTTAAGGTAAGAGATAGAAACCAGGCTTTCAGTAATTAGGGCTCAGTTTTGCTTATATAGTTTGTCTGCATCCTGATAGATGAAATAATATACTTTGTTTTTAAGCCTAAAGGTGCAGACAGAAAACAAAAAACTGATCGGGAGAAGATGGAGAAGAGAACAGCTCATGAAAAAGAAAAGTATCAGCCATCATATGATACCACAATCCTCACAGAGGTAATGTAGAGCAGCATTCGGTTTTGGAAGAAAAGAAGAGGTTTGCATTATCTCTAACATGAGTTTTGCTACAATGGGATTGGGGAAGATTGGGTGGTAGATTGATGTGACATTTGTGAAATTTGTGGGGAAAGTATTTTATTTAAATTTGGGGATTTGATAGATTAGTTTCCTGGGTGGGATCTTGAATGAAGATGCTGAAATCCCAATGAGGTATCAGAAACAGACCTCAACAACCTTGAAGTTGGCAAGAGATTAAGTTGGGGCCTAGAATGTCCAATTTTTCTCACTGCTGGGGTTTTGCATTTTCTTTAACTTTGAATCCTGTTAATCATCATTTGTTTAATTGGACTGCAGAAACATGAAACAGGGTATTAGATCTTTCTTTGTATGATGAAAAGACATTGATCCCAATCTTTGGTGTTTGTCCAGATGAGGCTTGAGCCTATAATTGAAGATGCAGTTGAACATGAGCAGAAAAAGTCCAGCAAGCGGACTTTGCCAGCAGACTACGGTGATTCTCTGGCAAAGCGAGGCAGTGTAAGGGACTTCTGCTTCTCTTTTCATTGTGCAAGAAACCTTGTGCAGTGTTAGATATAGGACCAACGTCCACCACAAAGTAAAGCCAAAATTGTTTTTGATGTCCATGTCTTGATTTAATTTGCTTTTGTTTAGACATCCTGCTTTCTGTTTGTTCCTCAATGAGGAAAATTTCCTAAATCTAACACTTTAAAACAAAGCAAAAACAATGTTGACCATATGGGTGGTTTTGGAGGGAGAAAAAGACACTCAGAGATATGTCCTCCCTACCTGTCTCCTTCCCTGCTCCTTCCCTCCCTCTCTCTCCTCCACACACACACCTCCTTCAAGAGCACTGAAATTAATTAAAAATACTTTCTTTAGTGAAATACTTATCATTTTTTGTGTAATTAAAAAAGGTTTTACTTTCTCATGTGTATACCTGATAAGAAAATTTTGTGGATACTTAGAGAAATGATGGCAGCAAGCTTGACATTAACATGTGCAATTCTTTATGTCACATTTCCCTGCATGTAGTGTAAGAATGTGTGTCTGTCTGTGCTTTTAAAGCCTGTTTGGCAGCACTGGTAGAAAAAAATCTTTGACTGCATTAGCCTTTCTTCTTGGCACCTGCATTGCGACTTAATGCTTTAGGCCAAAGTAGTGCACTTGGCTACACTTAGACCTGGTTTCCCCCAACATGCAGTCAGGGGGCTTTTGGTTGAATATGGAGCTTTGACAGGTTGAGTATAGCAAATCTTTATCAATGATGTGACTCTCCATCTAAGTTCATAAAGGATTATCCTTTTAAGCAAACTTAGATCAGCAACATATTTGCAGTAAATATAAACACAGACCATTAAAGAATTTTAAGAATAATTGCCACCATACATATTAGTAGCTACTCTATCGTTGTAGTGTTTGAACTATTAAGGTGCCAAAAACAGATTTTTCATTTCTTACACATGTATCTGTGATTAACTGTAGACTTTAAAAGTCACTGTCACAAGCACTATCACAAGAAACTCACTTCCAAATTAAATCATTGAGTAAAAAATGTTTTAACAGTTTCTCTATGAAATCAAAACTAAAAGTTGTACTCATTCTAATGCTACGGAGAGCACACATGTTGTATTTTCTTTAACTGGGCTTTTTTGATTCAAATCAAAGGTCGTTGAAACAACTGTATACTCCTTCCCTAAAACACCTGTCCCTCCAATTTTGTTTTTATCTTCTTTGAATTTCCCAGCCAAAGGCCCACAAATGGTTCTTAGTAAATTTGTCGGGGGGAATCCTAGTAACTCAAATCACTTTTACCCTCCTAGTATCAACCACCTAACTAATTTAAAGAAATGGGTTCTGGTAATTCATATATAAAAAAAATCGATAGCCCAGAGGTAATCTGAAGATGAGAATGTTGTTGGTAAATTCTTAATGATTCTTAACTCAAGTCTAAAGTATGCAAAACGTCAGCAGTTCACTGGCCTGGGATTTCACATCTTCCTAGTGTGTTACTTGCCGCCCTGGCTGCATTTGTTTAAGTTAAGGTGCATCTTGGGGTAGTTAGCTCATCTTGGAAACCTATTTTTAAAAATCAGAGTAAAAATTAATCCCTTAAAAAAGAAAGTGTCTATAATTTCATATATTAATTTAAGTGCCTCTAAAGGAAGGCCAAAAGTTCTTAGAGTTTTCATCTAACTACGATTGGCTTGCAGTAAAAAGGGATATCCAGACTTACTGTTAAAAAGTGCTATAGGAAATGGTCTCACACTGAATAGTCACTACTGCTGGTTCCCAGGAGATGCTGCACAACGCCCTTCCTGTGTCTGTTGGTCTTTGCCTCCAAGCTGTATTTGATTTGCTCAAATCAGGGCTGCCAATTTCTGCAGCCTAAAATGGGTCATTATTCTGGAATCTACCTGAGAGAAGGAATGTGTTCACAAGTACTATAGGAGTCTAGGCCAGGTGTTACCTTTGGGAGCAGACACTGCACTATTGCTTGCTTTTAACAATACTACTTTTCTACTGTTAAAAGAATCTAAGTGTATAAAATGAAATAGTTATAGTAAATTTGTGTAGTTTCAGTAAACTTGATGTTTTTACTTTACTCTGCCATACTAACTTGAAGCTTTTTGATGGCTTCATTTCTTTAAAAACCTGGCAGTAATTACCAAAGCAAATTTGAGAAGACTTGATATTTTTAATATTAAAGGTTTACAGTTTCCGATGTGTGTGCTATATGCTAAATTATAATACTTTATATCTGGGCAAAGGGTTATACTAGGAAAATCTTTCAGGTAGCGAAGGTTATGGTGAGCATGTCATACCACCGATAAGTGATTAGAATTGCTTGTCAGCTCACAGGTCTTGGGTTCCTTAAATTGCATAAACTGAGGCAGGTAGTGATAATTTATAAGGTGGAAAGAAAAAGGCCCTAGTTTTAAGCAAACAGGCATTGTTGTATAAAGTATCATTTGTAGTAAAATTGATACGCCATGCAGTTAGTTTAGCAAAGTTGTCTGGTAATATTTCTTTTTTAAAAGTCAACTAGTAATAGTTGAAACACTAAGTCTGCAGTCATTTTTCTCATTTTTTGGACGGGATATATAATTGGGCAGTTGTAAAGAATGTTGTGATTCTGGATTTCTGTTTTCTTCAATCCACTACTTTTGATAGGTATCAAACATGAGTTTTTAAGCCCCTGTAATGATTGGAAAGACTTGGTTTCTGCCCTTGAGGTGTTTCAGTTTCTTTGCTCCTCCACTGTCCTACTGGAAACAATTTTTAAAATATACATATTTCCAGGCTGGGCGTGGTGGCTCATGTCTGTAATCCTGGCACTCTGGGAGGCCCAAGTGGGTGGATTCGAGACCAGCCTGAGCAAGAGCGAGACCTGGTCTCTAAAAATAGCCGGCCATCATGACGGGCACCTGTAGTCCCAGCTACTCAGAGGCTGAGGCAAGAGAATCATCTGAGCCCAAGAGTTTGAAGTTGCTGTGAGCTATGATACCACAGTACTCTACCAAGGGTGACAAAATCAAACTCTGTCTCAAAAACCAACAAACAAAAAGTATATATTTCTGTGCATATTTTCAGGTTGACATCTGAAAGTTTTCGTCATAAATTTAAATAGTTGTAAAGGAGGCAATTTTCTGGCATGGTGAATATTTGTATTTACAATCTAAGATAAAACTATTACATTACTCTTAAAGTTCATTCTGTGGAGTCTAACTAGCATAGCAATTTGATACCTAAAATTGTTGATTTTAAAAGTTCATGATCTAGCCGGGCGTTGTGGTGGGCGCCTGTAGTCCCAGCTACTCGGGAGGCTGAGGCAAGAGAATCGCCTAAGCCCAGGAATTGGAGGTTGCTGTGAGCTATGACGTCACAGCACTCTTCCGAGGGCGACAAAATAAAACTCTGTCTCTACAAAAAAAAAAAAAGTTCATGATCGAACTCTTTAGTTAAATCCTAAATTTTATTCTGCTTTTCCTTCTTGGTCATCATGTTTTTAATTCCACTTTCCTTAAATTGTATCCTAAACCGATATATTACATGCCTGAAGATCTTTAATGATTGCTGTAATTACTTCTTTACAACATAGCATATATAAATTAAAATTTAATTTTTAAATTACCTATGACTGTAGACTCTTGAGTTAAGAAATTGAACTCTTATTAGTGCCAGTTTATCAAAACAAATTACACAAATTTTAATGAATAAATTATTAAATATAAAAATAATGTTTTGGAAATGTATCTTGAATGATGAGAAAAGGTAGTAAAAACTAATTTCTAGTTTTTATAGATAAGAGAAACATCAAGTGTTTTTTTCCAGCAGTGTCATTCAGGTCTTGGAATTCCTTGTAAGTCATCTGCCAAAAATCTAGTGATCTTTTGAGGAACTAGTAGATTATCTGACTTTAAATGCATTGACACAGAGCAGAGAGAGGGAAGGGGGGGTCTGCGTGAATTATTTTGAAAGCAAAGAACTGAAGATCACCTAACATAGAGAAAACCTCTTTTAGTCATTGGAGTCATGTGCTTTCATAGCATGTATCCTAATTTCTTTTGTTTGGCTCTGGCAAGAGTCTTGTACTCCAGGGCTGTGGTTAGATGTGATACTATTCTTATGTAAAATGGTGGAAGAATGATTGAAAGGGGACCCCAAAACTCCATCCTTAGGCAGACTGGTTTTAGGAAGAATACTTGTAGAGGGAAATGTATTCTCTCTCTACTTGAGGTTTGAAGACTTATATTTGAGACTACCCTGACCTGCTCAGCATGCTTTTGACTTTGGCTTTTTCACCTTTCCTAACTGTAATAGTGTGTCTTTGTATCTTTGCTCTATCTCTGGACAGAATTTTGCCTAAGGCTGAAAAATCCTTCTAGAAAATATAAATAAGCAAACATAGAGGTAGTACTGATATTTTGAGGCTGGGTTTGTCTAGTCTTACTTGGGGATTATTAATCTTAAGGTGTATTCAGGAAGCAATGGGTACTAGTGAGGCAGCTCCTTATGGCACAGGTGAAAGCAGCACTGGGTAGGACAGAGGTACCTGTCCACGTCCCCATGGGTGAATCCTTTCTTGTCTGTGCTATTCTACAACTTTGCTAAGTGCCTGTTGGGGGAAGGGATAAAGAGGATTTGGGGTAAAGAGGGAGGTAAAAGTTTTTGAAAGCAAATTATGCTTAAGAATATATTTTAAATGCCTTTATAAATTTTTGCTGCTGTCATCACTTCAGGTCTTCTCTAAGATTAATCAGTGTCTAGACACAAACAGCAGGCAAAATTTTTCTTGCCACATGGAAGTAAATTCGACATGTGTCTGTAAGATCGCTTGATACACACAGAAGCGTCAGGTGTCTTGCATTTGGCCTGAATAGAGAGTGAATTACAAAAATATTTCCTCCACATACTTAAAGGCGTATCACTAACTTATTTCTTTTTCTGTCCTTAGTGTTCCCCGTGGCCTGATGCCCCCACAGCTTATGTGAATAACAGCCCTTCCCCTGCGCCTGCTTTCACCTCCCCACAGCAGAGCACCTGCAGTGTCCCAGACAGGTATCTGGTTTGTGTGACTGTGTGCCACAGGCTAACTGATGCTCAAGCACCTTCATTTCCCTTCCTTCCTATGTACAGCAACCTATTTTTGGTACTGTTTCTGAAGTATACACTACTCAGAGGCAGCCTCTACTTCAGGGTCAGAGGGCAAGTATCGTGTTTTTCTCACCTACCATACCTTTTTGTTCCTGGTCCCTTGTGCCTTACACTTTTGCCACTCTGGGAATTATAGAGAAGGGGCATTTTTCAAGATACAGCCAAGATATGTTCTTTGTGAGGTTAAAGGCAACATTAATGGGATTCATAGACAAGGAGTGAATAAATTGTTAAGGTAAAACTATGACCCCAATATTAGCATTATGTTTATTGTGAAGTACATGTGTTTTCTGTGTTTACTGTATGAAATGGCTCATTTTATGCTCTATTTCTTTTCCCTTCCAATAGATATCCTGTATTTTTAAAATTAGAGGAAGGTCTTGTAGTTTCTAAGGACTTACTTTGGTTTTAGAAATGGGAATGGTGGACTCTGTTTATTCCATTATGTGGCCTTGACTGGCAGTTGAGAATCTAGTGAGCCTGGGGTGGGCACAGGAGACTGCATCTGGGCTGTTCCTAAGAGCAGTGGTGCCCTCCTGGGGGCTTTGCTGAAGGACTAACGGACTGGTTGTGATCCAGGTTCCCTGGTTTTAGGAAGATTCTTCGTGTGAAGGAAAATTATGATAGTTAAGATCACAAAGGAAAAGGTTCTCTTTTTTTAATATTTAATACTCTGGTTGGGCTGACAGGGTCTGATAAGAAAAAAAATAACAAACCAAAACTGTGCTTTTCCCCTGAGGAGATGGCTAGATAAACTGACAAGGCAGCTTGTTTTGATGTAGGTTATTGTGCTTTAAGAGTAGAAAAATACTTTTGAAAACACAGGAGAGAGAGCAGAGGACCAGCATGTTACCATCCATGTAAGAGGGCTTAGAGTAGTTTCCTAGTCAGACTAGTCAATCATAGACAGTTATTACGACTTTGAAGATAAGCTGTGACTTCATGGGTATTTCCTGAGAGCTCAGTGTCCCTGACACGTGAGTGTGCAAAGAGGTCAATTCCTGTCTGAAGGAATGTGTGTTCTAGTGGGTGGAGAAGAGTATAAACATTCAACATAGTGAAGCTGAGTAAACTGAGGTACAGGTGTTGAGAAAAGAGTTGGTGTTCAAGGGCCAGGAAAGTGGCCATTCCCTGGGGAGTTTTTTCATTTCATTTTACTTAGAAACACAAGTATAAACGTATTTTGTTTCTTTTGTTCTCTAGAAACCTCTTTAATCTTGGTTCTTTGTAATAATTAAAGGGGTAACATTTTATGTTTCTGCTTAGGATTCTTACATCGGTTCTTTTTTTTTTTTGAGACAGAGCCTCAAGCTGTCACCCTGGATAGAGTGCTGTGGCATCACAGCTCACAGCAACCCCCAATTCCTGGGCTCAAGCGAGGCTCCTGCCTCCGCCTCCCAAGTAGCTGGGACTATAGGCGCCCGCCACAACGCCCGGCCATTTTTTGGTTGCAGCCGTCATTGTTGTTTGGCGGGCCCGGGCTGGATT